>CP049712.1:1335888-1460453 GCA_004148225.2 Heterodera glycines | reverse complement strand
ATAAAAAATGCATTAAAGAAAAAATGAAATTTTTACGAAAATGTTTAAGAGATTTACTAAAGAATTAGTGAAGGAATAGGTGCATAATGAGAACTAATAAAAAATTTTAAAAAAACTATAAAAATCGACAATTCTCCGCTTTAATTACAACATAATTTGAAGCAAGGCAACGGTATGCCAACATTCGTTTTTTGGCGTTAAGTGAAGGCTTTTTGTTTTTTTTTAAACAAAATTTAATCTTATTATTAGGGCTAGGATTTTTATGTGCTAAAAATCCTGAAATATGTAATAAAATATGTGCTAAAAAATGCTGAAATATGTGCTAAAAACCCCCAAAAATGCCAAAATATGTGCTAAAATATGTGTTAAAAATTGAAAAAATAAGTGTGTTTTTGCATAAAAATTCCCAAAAATCTCATTCTTTATCATTTTTAGCCCATACAACGCAAATCAAATACATTTCGAAGTGTTTGGGGTAAAATTGTCTTTTTTTGATAAATCATTTCTATAAATTGAAAGTTCCAGCAGAGAACTTCGAAATCCAATGACGAATTAATGAATTCGAGATTTCATTAGTTTCTACAATCGAAGAAAAAATTTTTTAATTTGAAAATTATGTTAATAATTAGGAAAAAAGTCGATTTTTAGGGGTGTATTTTTCAATTTTCTTGTATTTTTATTGCAATTTTTCTCAAAAATGCCAAAATATGTGCAAAATATGTGCCAAACCCCAAAATATGTGCTAACATATTTTATGTGCCAAAACGCCAAAATATGTGTTTTTATGTTTTTATAAGTCGCTCTAAACCAAAAATTGTTCGGAGAAAATGCTATTTTTGGGCTTCTCTCGCCATAACTAAGCCGCAAAAAAAATATGTTAAAACATAAAAATCCTAGCCCTACTTATTATGTATTAGAAAATCCCTATATATTAAATAATGAAAAAAAAGAATTTAATAAAATATTTTTGATTGTATAAAATTAAGCAATTCTTTTAATGTAAAAAGTATAAGCAAAAAATATAAAATGTATATATTTCTGAAAATATTTTATTGGAAACTATAATAATATTAATATTTTCATTCATATGCATGCATATTTATATAAATTTTAATTGATATGGCTTGTATAAGTCATTTTTATTGACGAATTTGCCAGCACTTAAATATTGCCAATTGATTGACTTTAAAAAAAAATTTTTTTATTTAAATGCATGAAGGAAAATAAATGAAAATTTTAGAAATTTTTAAGCGATTTAAGAAAGAATTACTGAATTTCAGCTTTCGGTTGGCCATATGTTCGCTGAGTGACGCAATTGGCCACTCCATTAGCTACCAGTAAAAATAATAAAATTTATTGCATTTTTTTAATCAATTTTTAATTGCTTTTATTCCTTGTTTTTCTCCGCGTCCGGATTCCTCATTTGACTTGTGGTTATGCCCAATTCTTTGCAGTAACTGGAAATATTAATTCTTTTATCAATCTGTTTTGGATAAGCGTTGATCATTTGTGGCAATGGCATTCCCCGTTTTGTAATTTTTTAAATTCTTAAAAACTCAAAAAATTTAATCTACTTATTTTAATTAAGCTTTCGCAACATCTCAAGGTTCGCTGGAAAATATGTGATAATTGCAAATGTCTTTTCCTTGTCAATCGTTTTTTATATTATTTATCTGTCATTTATATTTGCTCTAAACATCCAGAAAAGTAATTAATGAATTATTTAATTGTCGAATTAATTAAAAATTTTCAAATTAAAAGAATTGTTTATGGTGGGCCTGATGATAATTCAAGACGAATTAGTTTTGGTTGCTTCTAATATAATCATGGGAATTTATGCTGATTGGTAAAAATTAAAATTTTAATCAATTAGAAAAAAATAATAATTAATTTTTATGGCTCAGTGATCAGAACTGATCGCAGCAACAGCAACAATCGTCCCACCCAATCCAAAATTGAAATCACTAATCCCATTTTCAAATCACTACTGTCTGTGATCATGGCAGTAATCTTCTGCCTTTGATTCTCCAGTTCTCTGATGGTTTGCATTGTTGGCCGAGGACTGATCACCAGTGACCCTCATCGAAATTTTTGATTGATCAACCGGAAGTCATCATTAATTATTTTTTTATATATAAACATTAAATCGGCTAATTGATTTTATAAGATAAAAATTTAACACCAAAAATTCTAAACCTTCATGTTATCGTGTGATGGGCGGCGCCTCGTAGCCAACCCACATCCGCCAAATTTGTTTGTTTATAAGGCAATACACACCATTTGACAAGATATTATTCAAATCCACAATAGGTTAGAATTTCATATTAAGTATTCAAAAATTTGGAAATGTAATAAGCAAAAATTTCATAGAGTTTTAAAAATAGGCTTTATAAATAAACATTTAAAAGAGTAAGCGTCCAGGAAAAAAAATTGGGTACGATAAAATTCTATCATCAAAAATAAAAATGCGGCAATTTTTTAACTGGTTTAAAAAATTTCAATAATATATCAAAATTTTAGAAAGTTTTAAATGGGTATAAAGATTCGAAACTAATGCTTTACTGTGCAGCAGGGATGGTACGGAATTCCGATTTCGGTTTCCGACATGTTTGGGGCCGGAATTCCGATTTCCGAAAAAATTTAGGGAGTCAGAATTACGATTTCCAACATTTTGGATAAAAAGTCGGAAATTTTCGGAAATTTTTTTTTGAGTTTTTTTCAAAAATTTAACAATTTTTGTACAATTTCTGTTAATAAATTGCACTGAAATTTTCAAAAATTTCAAAAATCCTTAATTTTCTTGCAAAATTTGCTCAAAATCGTAAAATTTGGTCATTTTTGGACAAAATCTGTTAATAAATCGCATTAAAAATTACAAAATTTTCCCGGCGGCGCCTATCGGAACAGCCGGACCCTCCTCCATGTTCCTAAAAAGTTTTTGAAAAAAGCGCGCCGCAAAAGCCTATTAAAATATTTAGAAATTTTTTCCCATTTCCGACTTCCTATTTCCGACGTTTTTGGGGTCGGAATTCCGATTTACGACTTCCGAAAAATTTTTGACCCCCGGAATTCCGATTTCCTATTTCCGAAACATTTTTGGGGCCTCGGAATGCCCATCCCTGCTGTGCAGTATAGGCATAAACAATTCAATTTTAGAGAGTTATGGAAAACATTCGATTTTTGAGGGGGGCGGAGCCTCTACCAAATTAAATACACAAAATTAATTAAGCATCGAATTCATCAAAATTAAGCATGAAAAAGTTGAGCTTAAAAGTTCCAAACCAAGTTAGAAAGGTGCTATGAACCATCAAAATGGGCGTACTCAAAAAGCCATCAAAATAAAAAAAATTTCATATAACTTTGCTCAAAGGAACCAAATTTTTAATTCTTGATAACATTCGATAGATAGCCTAAGTGTTTTCCATTATCCTGCAAAATTTCAAAAATTTTTTGTTTCAAGAGAGTTATTACGAAAAATGTTCGAAAAAAAAATGGTTTTTTGAGTTTCTAAACTCATAACTTTTTTTAAACATGACGATTCCAGAATTATAGAAAATACTTAGAGCTATCGAAAGCTATCAAGATTCTAAAGTTTAATTAGTTTTGCGCGAAGTTATGAATAATTTTCTGTCAAAAATTTTCCATTTGATGGTTTGTGAGTGAGTAACGACCAGCACCAGGCACCGTTAATGATAAATTAGAAAAACCAAGTGCAATTGCACATTTTCGAAAAATAAAAATTAGCTTTAATGCCACAATGTCTTTAAGTTAATAAAATATGGTTCATGGCAATAATTCTATGATAGGTTATTCTGCGCAATTGTATAAAGAGTTTTTACCAGAAAAATTTTTGTGAATATAAATAAAGTTGAAAGTTATAAATAAAAACTTTAACACATAAAAGTTTAATAGCTTCAAATATCCATTTGATTTTTGCTTTTGCATAAGATTTTCTGAAAATAGTTTTTTTATAATTTCTTTTATTCGTTCGGTTCAACTCCTGAAAAACATTTTGGCATAAATTTGCATGTATCGGTGACATCAATTGGCTGTTTCAACACTTTTGGAGGCCAATTCTTCAACTAAACCAAAGAAAATTTTAGTCAAAAATTTTTTTTTAATCCTACGAACTCTTAAGGGAACTTGTTCAAATTATAGTTCGAAAAATTTTAGAAATATTTAAGAGAATTTTCCTTTTTCGATAAAATCCGAATAACCAATATTATATATACGATAAAAAAAATGTTCTGACCTATTTATGCCAATAAATTCGAGGTTTTTAGGTCATATTTAGAGGAATGAACCCTCCTACTCTGTCCAGGCATTTGCGCCCCTGAAATTTTACGCCTATGTCCAAAACAGATTCTAACAAAAAAATTTTCAAGCCCAAATTGCCTAAACGATCTTAAAATTAAGAAAAGAGAGTTTTCTTGTTTATTAGGAGAATTAATTCTCTATTAAATAATGCTTTTTCAAAAATTTACTAACAATCAAATTATCATAAACAATCATTTTCTATCACTTATATAATGATGTTAGGCTATCAGGGACTGAAAAAACTTAAAATTTGAACCCGATTTTGGACATGGAGCTAATTTCTGGACAGCAAATGTCCGTGTCGCATTTGTGGGGTAACCAAACCTACGTATTTTGCCAGATTTTATGTCACTTATAAATCCATCACTTGCCTTAGCCAGCCGCTCTTCTCCTATAAGTTTTGCGGCGAAAGTTCTCACAAAATGAATGCAATTGTTTTTGATCACATCATATTTGAACATGCCGAATTTGGCTTCCGTATAATCTCCGTTTTCCATGTAAAAATCACTCAATTGATCAAAAATTTTTTGAACTTCCCATATGCTTTTCTTGGTAGTCCCAATTTCAATTAATTTTCTAATTAAACAAAAAAATTTTGAGTGCCAAATTTGTTTAAAAACGAACATTCCTCTCTCGGGGTCACTACGCCTACGAATTTTGTCTGAAATTAATGCGCCATCCTGATTCCCGAAATGAAATTCTAAATATTATTGAATTAATTTAATTTTTCTGTTTAAATGAAATAATTTTTAATTGAATTTAATTGTGTTTTAAATAATTACCGATGTCATAAACCTTCAGGGCATGATGTTGAATTCCCATTGCCTCGGCAATTGCGCCAATTTTTAGGCGAATTGGAAACTTAAAGAATCCATTCCTTAGTGATTTAATCTGATAAACTCAAAAAAAAACAAATTACCCTCTCGAGAACAATATAAATTGGCACTTTGTCCTTCGGTTGCGTGACTAATGCTGTGATTGTTTCTGAAAATATTTTGACATTGTATTATTATTATTTTTTTTAAAAACGATCTGCAAATAGACTGCCAAATTCCCTTGCTTTTTAGGGTGAGGCCCAGGGGTTTAGGGCCGAGTTAGTTTTACGCGGAAATTTGAAGTTTTCAAATTTTTGACTCAAAAATTCAAAAAGTCTAAGTCATGCGGATGCGGTGGTGCCGGTAATAGGTGCCCTTGTGAAACGGCGTAGCATTGCCTTGGCTCATTTCATTTTCATTGAACGGGTCAAAGTTGTACTGTTCATAATCGGTGGTGTGCGGTTCGACCGTAACATTGTACGGTATTGTATCCAACTTGTCAATTGCTTCTTTCAACCATGCAAGTTCATTGTCTATTTTTTCAATTTGTTCTTGAAATGTTTCTTGCACTTCGTAATAATATTGGACAATTCCGAGCCGAAATTCACTTTTTCGGCCAGAGCCTTCGAAAGTGACAGCGGAATCTACGCGATATCTGTTGTTAAATATGTTTCAAAATGTTGCGACTTATACGGCGCACAGCAAAAACGAACATTTGCGCTGCTCAGCAAAATCGACACTTGCGCCGCGAAATTTGCACCGCGGACATTTGCACCTCGGCGCTTGAGCCGACCAGCAAAAATGGACATGTGCGCCGCTCATCAGTCAAAAATATATTTTAAATATTATGCCGATTTTCAACAAATTTTACTCAATTTCGCAATCCCGCATTTTTTGGAAAATGCGGGACTTGGGGATTAATCCCGCGGGATCCAGTCCCGCAAAGAATTTTGAGTTCCAATCCCGCAGCGGGATCCGCAAATTTGATTTTTTGTGCGGGATTATGCGGGATTTTATTGATTTTTTGAAAATTCTAAGACAGAATGCCAAATATTTTTAAATAAATTAAATAATTAATTTAATTAAAGAACTCATTTTTCATCGCAAATTTCATTCAAAGTTTGTAAAATTTTCCCGGCGGCGCCTATCGGCACCACCGGATAGGCTTTTACTTAATAATCCTGTAGAAATTGAGTCAAAAACTGCGTCATTTGGTCAATTTTAGACAAAATCTGTTAACAAATCGCATTAAATTTCATAAAATTTCTCGCAGATGTCGATAGGCATCAGGTATGACACGGAAAGACTTCCGATTTCCGACATTTTTGGGGTCGGAATTCCGACTTCCGAAATTTTTGATGAAAAGTCGGAAATTTTTTAAATTTTTTTTTTCAAAAAACTAGTATGTAAGTTTTGTACAATTTCTGTTAATAAATTGAACTGAAATTTTTAAAAATTTCCCGGCGGCGCCTATCGGCACCGCCGTACCCTCCTCCAAGTTCCCAAAAAGTTTTTGAAAAAATCGCGCTGTTAAAAACGTGTCCGCCAGTCTCCTAAAAATTTATTTTTCAGCATTTTTTGATTTTTGGAAATTTTTAAAATTTAATTGAAATTTTTTCGAATTTTCCAAAATCCCGCAATCCCGCACGGGATCCCGCAAATTTTAAATGCGGGATTTGCGGGATTAATCCCGCGGGATCCCGTCTCGCAAAAAATTTTGAGTTCCAGTCCCGCAGCGGGATCCGCAAATTTGAAATTTCCGGTCTCTACTGTGTAACAATAAAAATAGTTAATTAAATTAAAAAACTAATCACAAGATATAGACCAGATCTAATTTTTTGTCAATGCTTACATCAGCAGCAGTGGCAAATTTGATGCTAAGGAAAAAAAAAATTTTTTTTGAATGTTTTAAAATTTTATTTTTTGCATGAACGGTGCAAATGAGTTTTGTGGGGCGGCGCAAATGTCCATTTTTACTGGGCGGCGCAAGTGTCGCGACGTAAGTGTCTGCGGCGTAATTGCCGGCTCACCGTTTCAAAAATATACATAAAGGGCCAAAAAATGCAGGATATTATCATAAAAGAGTACTGTAAACATATAGGAGATGTACTTTAGTAAAAAAAATCCTGAAACGGTAGGTAATTTTAACTACATCTCCAATACCTTAATGTGAGACTGATTACCTGAACCGGTACCACCAGATGTAGATTTTCAACTTTGTAACAAAATTTGGCTTGGCGACAAAAAATTGTTTCAGTAATTTGTGCTTTACCAATTTTCTGGCCATGTCAATTAGTTCACGGACTGTCAGTCGAACTTTTATTTGGCTTTCCATTTCTCGACACTGTTTCTCGTCAAAATTTAAATTCTCGCAATATTGATCGCAATTTTTTGTAATATAATGCCTGATTAGGGAAATCCGCCTTTTCTGCTCTTTGATCAGCTCCGAGACGCCGAACTCTTTGCCAATTTTGACCAATTCATGTCTAAATTTTTTGGTCCAATGTTCCTTCGGATTTGATCCTTCCGTTGGCGTTCCATGTTCAGCAATTTGTGTGAAAAATTCTTGACGTAAGGCGAACACAAATTGGCCAATTTGAGTGAGGCTCAGTTCAACTTGTATTTCGCAGTTTACAGACGATAAATCGAAGATTCCTCCATTCATTGAAATAAAAAAGAAAATAAACAGGAAAATTTTTTCACGCATTTAATATGTATATCTTAATTAGTTTAATTAATCATTTAGTTTTTTTATGTCATAGGATGGGTTAGAAAAAATTAATTCGAAGTTGAAACTATTTACATAAATAAAATAATTTATTTTTTTTAATTTTTACGCTTTTATCGCGAAAGAAGTAATCGCTTAATTCCCTTTTTCAATGTAAAAATAATTGCCAATGCATCATGGGGATGAACAAATTGATTTTCTTGAAAATGACTTTTATTTTTTATTAAATTTATTTAATTATATGCATAAATTTCATTTATAAAATATTATTATAATCGGTTTAATTAGAAGTGCGAGTTTAAAAAATTAAGGCAATCGGAATTTTTGCCCAATTGATTCATTAAAGTTTTACTGGAAAAAGTTAAAACAATTATAATTCAATTCATGTTTAAATTAATAATTTTGGATTCAGATTATCACTTAAAAACCAATGTTTCTCATTAAAACTTGTATTTTGAGAATGAATAATTTTTTTCATTTTTATTTTATACAAATATTATTTATTACTATTATTAAATATTATTTTGTTAATTTTACATGCCAAAAGCATATATTTTAGATTTTTGCCAGATTCTCTATTTTAGCATAATTCTTACTCATAAAATTGTTATAATGTCGCATGACACGCAAATCGAAGAATGGGGGTGTTGTATTCTTTTTCAATTTTCCATGGCAAATGATGGTGATGGTGATGACCAAGTTCCAATAATGACCCCTCATCAACAAAAAATTTGTTAAAAAATGTGGCAGACAAATTAATTACGTAGTCAAATTGACGAAGATAAAATCAAATTCACAAAAGTAAGGAATCAAAATTTTATGAAAAAATTGATGCCCAATAATGTGCTCAAGGCATTGAAATCGTTAAGTCGTTCAACTTCCAGAAAAGGTGACGTCATCCCTCCAGTTAAAACTTCAACGCCAAAAAACGAAATTGATATAGATTATTTTGTCATATTTTTGCTAATTAATAGAGCCAACGGTAATAATTTCAATTACAGCTCTCTTTTTTCGAGAAATCGAAACTTTTTTGAGAATCTTTATTTTAGGGGTTTAGTGACCGGAGAATCCGAAACTGAACTTTTTTTCGATCTGTCAAACGCCGAATCGAACAAAAAGTCGAGAAATCAAATTTTTTCGAATTCCGCATTTGGGTTTAAAGAGTTTAAATAAATATTTGAATTAAATTTGAATTTTACCTTTTTAGAACAAAATGCCAATGAAAGTGTTGGTGCCACCAGCGACAAAAGCGTTGCCGATAACCGTTCCATTAGCCACAAAAAAGGTAGTCTTGCAGACTTTAGAAAAATGTAAAAGAAAATCGAAAAAATGTTCTAATTTTTTGGAGTTGAAAAAAAACCAAAATAAAAAGCCCCGAAGGCTTCTTCTTTTTTTTAGTAATAAGCGATATTTGTGATTCATAAAAATCTTTCTGTTGAATTAATTTTTAGTTTGCACAATAATGAATCAAACGAAAATTTTATTTATTGATTTTTTATGTGTCTCGGAATGCGTCAGACATACAAAGCCTGATACGGTCGTTAGGTAGATGGTCTGAAAAAGACCGCATGAGTATTAATGAATGTAGGCAATTTTCTGTAAGACTAGGGACCAGATTCTTAGCTTTTTACTTATTTTTTTCTATGGCTTTAATTCAATAATTAACACCCTATTCGAAAAAATTTCACCACTCGCAGGTTTGCAAATTGACAATGATTGACTGTCACCAATGTGCTGGCCTGGCATTGTGCCATATATTCCACCTTTGCATACGGTAGCACCTAAAAATTTATTTTTGCATTTTTTTTGATTTATTTCATTTAAAATATTTGTGTCCCTATATTTTCATTTTGGAAAATGGCGTCTATCCCCAAAAATGATTATAAATAATTTGAGTTAAAACAATATACAATATATTTTCTCGTAACTTATTGTGCATAGGTATCGTATTTTTTGGCATTTTCAGGTTTATACCGAAATATTCACTTATGACAATCGAATGGCACTAAAATTTATAATTTCGTCATTTTGAAGGTTAATACAGAAATATTCATTTATGGCAATTGAATGGCACGAAGATTTAGAATTTGATGTGTCTGATTTATGCCAAAATTTCCAAATTTAGCAAAAAGTAAGAATGGCGCCCTACTGGTACAAATTTATTACCGGTAAATGGTACATTCGTAAAACAACAGACAACGAAGAACAACAACAGATATGCGAAGTCCATTTATTCTTAATTTAACAAAATTTATTTATTTATTCTTTTACAATTTTTAGTTAAAATTAAATATGTATCACAAATAAATGAATAAGTATTTGTGAAGGAATTGGGCATTTCTTATGACACATTTAGAAAATGGAAAAAAGAATTAGCGCCAGTGCGCTGATCACGAATATGACATTGACTTTTAAACGTCTCATCATCAATAACCATTTTCATTTTTAGCGCTATTTCAGCTGAAGTAGTGGTTGCTAATTTTTTAAATGAAAAAAAAACGGAAAAAGTGAAGGGCGTGTGCCAAAATTCATCGGCATTATTTTTCACTTTGTATAAATTTCTTGAAAATTTCAGTTTTCCCATTGACAGTGCCCGCAGACACCACTTGTTTTGAAAAGTATAAGCACATTTCGGAAGGGATCACTATTTAATTATTTTAATGAAATTAATAAACGTAAAGTATTGATTTTTTGAAACTTTTAGAGCACACACATTTTAATTGCACAACAGCCAAACTGCGCACAGGTGCCATCAGAGTGAAGGAAAGAAGGCATTCCAGACGGACTGTTGGTGGTTGACCAGCGAAACCATCCGTAGGCAAAAAAATGGGTTCAGTCGGTAGAATTTGATGCATTTTGCACAAACAGTGACCAGCTGCTTGCCAGAACCCGGCAAAAAATTACCCCAAGCACTGAAATTTACTGATGTGGCACCATCGGTCTCGTGCAAAAGTGAATACATTGTTGATTATGGCTGGAAATTTTTCGGGTGCCATTAGTGAGAATTGATCAATTAATAAAATATTTAAGATTTGAAACAATTGAATTTTTATAAGAAACAGATTAAGGGGAAAAAAAATTTACGCTTTTATGCAGGTCAATAAAAATATGCGAACAAATTATATGCAAGTCAATAAAAATATGCGAACAAATTATTCATCAATACCACCGGATCCATTTTTTGTCAGAAGCCGATTGATGCCCCGCTCCATTCGGTCAAAGCGCCGGTCCACGGCGTCAAAACGCCGGTCCACGGAGTCAGTGAGCTTCTCAAAACGGGCGTCAACGTCAACTTTGAGAGCTTTCAAAGCAGTCTCGACGGAACCGACTCTGCCGAACAACCCCCACAGGAGCGTCAACAGAACACCAAAGAGGATAAGCGAAATGCCAACGACATTGCGCAGGATTGCAACGAAGACGTTGCTAACCTTCTCCGAAATAACGTTGCTTTTGTCGTTAAACGCGATGGTAAATTCGGCCATGTCTTTCGCATATTCCGCCTTTTTCACAGTGTCGGACTAAACATGGAAGGTCGAAAATATCAGAATTACTCATTAAAATTACTGTGTCGTCCGTCGAAAAGTTTCGAATGGACACATGTTGAATGCGTTTGTTGGTGATGTTCCCAATTTGATAAGAGGGAGACAACAGCGCGTTGGACAATGACCCGTTCCTGAACAGTTTTTATCATGAAATTGCAAGAATGCAAAGAAATTGGGAATTGGCTATGAAACGCTAAGAAAGTGGAAAAAGAAATTTGCATCTGTTTCGTAGATGTGATTTTGGGGTCGGGGTCGTTTTCGCGCCAGCCTAGTTTTTGAACTATAACCTTTTCCATTGTCAACCAAATCTAATTTTCTTGATATCATTCGAAAGCCCTTCGCATGCTCTATTAGCCTGCAAAATTTCGAAAAATTTTGTTAAGGTTCAAAAAAGTTATGGCCAAAAAGCTGAAAACCCCGGTTTCTGATGTACTTTTGGTCATAAGTTTGTTGAAAATTAACGAAATTTTTTGAAATTTTGTAGGCTAGTAGAGGATTCTTAGGGCTATTGAATGATGTCAAGAAAGTTGGATTTGGTTGGCAATGAAAAAACTTTTAGTTCAAAAACTAGGCTGGCGCGAAAACGACCTGGCCCGGTGATTTTGAGGGTATTAATCGGCTCAAAAATTTTTTTTAAAAACCTAAAAAAAGTTTTTAATGCGTTGATTAAAATTCCCTAAAGAATTCTTTCACCCAATAAATATTCGTATTTACGGGTTTCCCGCCGGGTCTCCGTCCGAAATTTTTATATTCTAATAAGGTTCGCTAGCATTTGATGAATGAAAATCTTAAAAATTAAGGGACTCACAAAATCCGTAACTACCAAAATTTATCCGCTTTTATTCAATCGTTTTTCAATTCGTGCATTGTCGGATAACGTTCTCGAACACCAAATTGGTTCCATTTTAGCTATTTAAAATAAAATCAACTATGATTATGTGATTAATAATGTTATTTGCAGAAAAGTCTTTAATTATTGGAAAAAATTGCTAATTTTTTAAATTTTTACCTGGCCATAAATTTTATTTTAATTACCGTATGCCCTAAGTTATAAAATAAACAACGCGGAAAGTTAAGAGTCAATAAGATTTATGCTGATTTTTAGTAAAATTCTAAAAAATATCCATATTTTGCAAAATTGGCGACCAAAAACTTCCAAAATTTTCAAATTTATGGCGATCGTCGATTTTTTGTGTTGTGATTTGTATTCCTTAGAAAAAAAATTTTTATGTTTAATTGTTTATCATCTAATTGTTTTCCATTTTCAAGTACATTATGAGCATGAAACGCAAAATTTTCAAAATTTGATTGATTTTCTCAATATAAAAATTTTAGAACCATTTTTTTTTTGTTGTCATTTATTTAAAAATATACAAAAACAAAAAGGCGGGTGCGCTAGAAATCCATTTGGCACATTTAGGAAACGCGGCAGCACGCCAAAGTACCATCAAAGTCACAGAATTGTTTTGTATTATTTTTTATATTTTTATTTTAAGCACAAAATAAATACTCCAATGAGGAAAAATGAAAAAACATGAAGCAATATTTTGCAAATTCAAAAATCAGCGACGAAATAATTGCTGGGAAATTGGGAATCGGATATTCTCAAGTGTTAAAAAATGTAAAAAGCATTTTAATATAGGGGACTTTTTTAACTTTTTGATTCTAATCAGATTTGTTCTCATTGCAATTTTTCTTTGTGTGTTGTGTATTTTTAATTTTTTTTTTAATTTACATGGAATTTTGTTAATTGATTTTGTCCAGAAAAGCAATTTTGAGGTTTTAAGTCAATATTTGAAATTTTTGAGTGAAAGTGGACTAGGTTTTTCCCGTTAGCTGACCCATGGATTCGATCCCAGAATTTGAGATCCGTCATATTAATCCATAAAGGAGGAGGATGCTGCGGATGTGGTTAAAATTCATGAAATTCTCTGCTCTTCAACATTTGCACCTGAAGAAGAATACGCACATACAATTATAAAAATTTAATTTATTTTTATAGAGCAATTAATTAATTAATTCTCTTTTTTATAATGTATTTAGCTGTATGCAAATGAATAATTTAAAAGGTAAAATTGAAAAAAAACTGAGTTTGACTCTCAAAATTTTGAAAATCATATTAAAATCCGACCATATTTTGATGAACTATTTGGCCAAGGATGTGACAAAAAAACTTAAAAAAAATAAATTTTAATATAAAAAAAATTAAACAAATTTATTTAATGCAATAAATTCGATTTACAAAAATAAAAATGAATTTGTGGCAATTAATTAATTCAAATTTTCATTTTTGTTAATAAAAAATATCATAAAATTTATTTTTCCAAATTTCAAAAATTTTCCATTCGAATCCCGACTCATAAAGTGTATAAAAAATACTCTTCACGATTCATTCAAAGCGAGTAATTTGATGTAAAAAAATCACATCTCCGAAACAGATGCAAATTTCTTTTTCCACTTTCTTAGCGTTTCATAGCCAATTCCCAATTTCTTTGCAATTTTTTCGCCGCTAATTTTTGGGTTTTGTTCTTTAATTTTCAAATATTGCATCATAATTTCTGATTTTTTTTCATTTAAATAATAATTTTGTGCTTAAAATAATAAATTTTAAAAAAAGAAAAACAAATTATCTTACTTTTAATATATTTTGGCACCAATTCTTTTTTCCATTTCCAAAATGTAAATTCAGAAATGCCCAATTCCTTCACAAATTCTTTCTGTTTGCCTTGGCCATATAAATACTTAAATTCATCAATTCGTTCAATGAATTCTTTCTTTTTTTGTTCATAAAAAATTTTATTTTTATTTAAATTTAATTCTTTTTTCCATTTTTGTATTAATTTTCTTTTTGTTCCTAATAATTTAGCAATTGTTCTCTCAATTTTGTATTGGTCTTTGCTTTTGTATTTACCTTTTTCCTTCAACTTTTCTTTAATTGCTTCAAATTTTCGAATTATTTCTCTTTTTTGTTGATCATTTGGGTCTGTCCCCATTTCTTCACATATTTGATCAACTGCTGCTTGTGATTTCACATTTGGCTCATTTTGTTCAATTTTTATCAACATTTTTTCACTTTCATTTTTGTCCCATTCTCCGCCGAATATTTCATCAAAATTTGGTCGGATTTTGCCGGATTCAATTCCAAAAGCAATGAAAATTATTAAAAATAACAAAAGCCACAAATTCATGTTTAGTATTTAGAATATTTATAAAATTTAAAGATATTGCAGTAAATGAATAGTTTAGTGTTTTATTTGCTTTTAAATATTAATATTTATTTTATTATTTATTTTCTCATAATAAATCTTTTCCAACATTAAATTGTCGCGTAATTCTGAGCAATTCAATCAATTTTTCACTAAGATTTTTAACAAAAAATTTTCCAAAAAAAATTTATATGAAATGAGTCGTCTTATCGAAGAGTCAACGTCGTAATTATTTTATTATTTTTTATTGTTTTAAATCTTTCATTTGCAAATTATCTGCCATAATGAGAGCTCGCAAAAAAAGGCACCTATAATAGGCACCAAAAAATTGAAAAAAAGCATGAAAAGGCACGAAAATCCCAAAAAAGGCATGAAAAAAGGCATTTAAAAATTTTTTATTAAGGATTTTTAGGGCGCAAAACACGTAAAACTTAACCAAAAAACTTAATTTTGGTCATTTAAATGATTATTAATTATTTTATAACGTTTTCGAAAAAGGAAAATTTTTAAAACTAAAATTTTTATATTCATATGGGGTTGCAAAAAAAAAAGAAGCTTTTTTATCGAGAATCACATTCGATAAATGAGCCCCGTGAAAGTAGTACCTGAGAAATTTCAAAAAAAAACCTACTAAGAGCCTAGTAGCAAAAGCCCGAGAAATTCTCCGCCTCGAAATTCTCGCCAATCAAAAAATGTGTGGGAAAGGGCATTATTATGCAATTTATGGATAATTAGGCTAAAACTTCAGAAAAATTGAATAATTTAAGAATTTTATTCGAGTTTTGAAGGTTCACCAACTAATTATAATTTATTTTAGATGACTTTTAGCTCTTTGCTAAAATTTGTGAATTTTTTTTTTGATTTTCCATATTGGTTTCTTTCCTTTACAAGTCTCCCTCTCCCAAATTTTTCATTAAAAATAATTATTCGTAAAATCCTAAACCAAAGAGAAAATTTTCGAAAATTTTCCCAGCATCGCCTATTTGCACACTGCCGGAGCCGAAATTGTGGGACCGTCCCTGGGTCATTGGTGCTAAAAAATGATTTTAATTTAAAAATTTTTAAATAATACTAAAAATATTTTCATAAATCTCCGCAAATTTTTATTTCATTGTACAAGCGATCATTAATTAACTTTTCTCATATCGTCCGTCTATAAGAATGTTAGCATCACACATTTATCCGGAGAGCGGAGTAATTTGGCTATTAAAACCGAGGCTATTTGGGGCATTTCACCATCGGTCCTCGGCCCGGCATCCGTCACCAAAATCGTCCTCCCCATTGGGAATCACTATTTTGGAGCTTTGCCACTAAAAAACTATTTTGGAAGTTGGCCACTAAAACAATTTTTTGCATTATTTTGGCGTTTTGTCACTATTTTTTTCACTATTCCGACATTTTTTGGAAAATTTCGCAAAAAAATATAAGAAAATTAAAAGACACACCACTAAGAATCGACCTAAAAAATTTTCAAAAAATACACCCCCTAAGACGAGCTAAAATTTAAAAAAACACCCTTAAAAATTGGAAAATTCCTCAAAAATTTATCCCTCAAATTTTTTTTCTTGACAAAATTTTGGATTTAAAAAATGACAAATATTTTCTAAGAAAATATTAGAAGGAAGTGTAACCTCAATTGCAACAGCAACCAGTGAATTAAAAAAAATTTTGCTCAATTATTGACTGAAAATTATGTCACTATTCGTCATTATTTCGGATTTTTTGTCACTATTTTGGCATTTTTTTTTGTCACTATTTAGTTAATTCATTTGGGATTTTTTGCCACTAAAAATCCTCGCCCTATTAATAACCCTTCGGTGTCCATCCAGCCTATGTGATCGGTGTATTTTACTTGTTGCCTTTTGTGGAATGCATTCAAGATCAAGTATTTGAAGATATTTCATACAAAATTCTAACAAATCCCCAAAAATTAATTTATTCATTCATTATAATAAAAATCAATTATAAAACCAAATATAATTGTTGGGTCGATGATAAATATTTGTTTTCTAAATAAAACATTCTGATCATTTTCTATATAACATTCTGATCAACTCACAACAATTCACATTCCGTCATATTAATAAAATGAAAATCGAATGAGAAACAAAAACAAGATGATCGGCAAAATCGCATTTTTGATTACAGTAAAAATTGTCAATTGTTTTTCGCATCTCATTAATCAAATTAGCACTGCATTGAGCACCATCTTTTTTGTCAGTGCAATCATAATGGGTGAAATGTTTATGACCAAAAAAGAATATTATTTTAAATTTATATGTTGTTTTTAAAATTTAAAATTTTTTTTGGAAAAAAATCTTGCATTTTTAGGTCTTACTTTTTTTTATAATTTTGTTGGAAATTTTGAATTTCTCTATAGAATTATTAATACAAATTAAAAAATATTATGCCATTTTTTTAATCTTATTTTGCCAAAGTTTTTCAATTTTTTCCTTAATAAAGGAAATCAAAGCAATTTTAATATTTTGAAATTTATTATGGGTTTTTTTTTTTTAAAATATTTTTTATTTTGAATATTAATAGCTTTTAAAACTAATACTTTTTACGTTTCAGTGCAATTTAGCGCAACGCAATATTCATATTCATCATTGCTCAAAAGGCCTTTCACGGGACATTCCTGACCATATTGTCCAGGGTTTTTGTCTCATCTGCCATCCATGAAGTTCTCACGCATTTTTGACGACATGAAATTTTCAAAAAATTCAATAATTAAAAAATTTAAACCAAAATTATGAGTTGGCATTTGTATCAGGATAACCTGCAAAGAACAATAAATGGATATGATAACCCATCATGGGGAAAATTGCTTCAAATTAATATTTTTATTGCTAAATAAATAATCAAAGTTTTATTTAGTCATTCAGACAAAATAATATTTGCTTTCACATTATTAAAACATAATAAAGCAAATGAATTCATTTAAATTTAAACCAAAATGAATCACTACTGTTTTCGGTTGCTTTATGAGAGAGATTTCTGTCAGGACCGCTAATCCTATACTCAAATAATAATGAATAATCGGATGGCATAAACGCCCGAACGTGTCACACTGAAGAAAAAATAATTTCATAATTTTTTCTAAAATATTCTTTAAAGTAAATTAGAATATTTATTTCAATTAAAACTATTTATTAGTAGTCTTTTATTTTAGTTTACAACAATTTTTTTAAGAGAATAAGGATTTTAGGGGCCGGCGGGAAAATTAACCAATTTTTGTTGATTTAAAATGTTGTAAAAAAAATAATGCAGGAAGTGGGATTCGAACCCACGCGGGCATACGCCCACTAGAAGACCCAGTGAAACGGGCAAGTGTTTTTGTCACTTGAGTCTAGCGCCTTAGACCACTCGGCCATCCCTGCACATTGAATAACGATTTTATTTTTATCTTTCTTGTAAAAAAAAAATACAATTATTTTAACAATTATTAATTGATAATTATTTTTAGCATTCATTTTGTTTAGCGCACATTCATGTGCTTGTCCGTGCATGCATTTCCAGCAACCATTTCGAGCTGCATAAACGAATTTTGTTCACACAAAATTTTGATAAAATATTAGGAACGGATGTGACAAAAAAATGGATGAAAATCAAACTAGAAAATACAATACAAAATAACATACATGCAAATATAATAAATTTTTCTTTATTTATAATTTACTCGGGGCAACAAAATTTATTATTTTCTTCGGAATATCGCAAATGAATTTATGGCATTTAATATTTATTATATTTTTGCTGAATTTTAAAATTGAATCTGACAAAATTCGACCTAATTTTGATGAAATCTTCTGCACCGGTGGATGGGACATAAATGAAAGAGAAGAAAAAGTGTTAAAAAATGAACAAATTGACCAAACTGAAAACTGTGGACCTTTAAAATCTTTTGGCTTTCGTTAAAAAATCTTAAATTTTTTGGCGGCGGTACCTCTGGACTCAAAATCTCCTTAAAATTTTGAGAAATCTTCACAAAAAGAAAAATATTCTTACAATTTTTGCTTATTCATGAAATACTCTCAACCCTAAAATTTCTTCTAATTAGTTTATGGTCAAGAAAAAGATAACTGATGGAGCAATAAAATTTCAGCAAAATATTTTTTAACATTTAGAAATTTTTGAATTAAAATAATTATGCTTTAGATTTATTGCATATATTGGGTATAGCGAAAATATGTGGAGTTTTTTGTATTTATGGATGTGACAAAAAATTAAGAAAATCAAGCTATAAAATACAAAATAACATTACATCACAATTTAATATGCTCGACTTTATTTATAAGTTACTAGAGGCAACAAAATTCAATTTTATGACCCTATTTAAGTGCGTTCGTTTGTTTAATTTAATTTTTAAATGCTAAAAAAACTAGTGAAATAATATATAAATCAAATCACAGCTTTGTGGTACTTAATTGACCTTTTGACTTCTTTTATGTTTTGAATTATAATTATTTATTGGCGTTTTGTTATCTTTTTATGGACCTTAAAATATTAGTGAGTCTTTTTTACTGTTCGTTTCTTGTTTGGTTTTTTTGTCTTGTCTTCTCTTGAATTGCTTTGAATTTCTTTTGATGCTGACTTCTTCTCAATTGATTGTTGTGGTCTCGTCTTTTTAATTATTATTGTTGCGGTTTAAAATTTATCGCCGTAAATTATTTTGTTTTGTTTATTTATTAAAGTGTTTGCGAATTCGTTTTGAAACAGGTGCTGACAAGCCGACAGATAATTGTGTTTGATCCATTTCTGAAAAGAGACAACCCATCCCCATCAACCATTTTATGACCCTATTTAAGTGCGTTCGTTTGTTTAATTTAATTTTTAAATGCTAAAAAAAACTAGTGAAATAATATATAAATCAAATCACAGCTTTTGAACATGAAATATGTTCATTCCCTGCAAATAACCATGAACACAGAATTCTAACAAATTCAAATTTTTGCTTAAAAAAACATAATCACAAAAAAAAATAATAAAAATTATAATGAAAATCTTAAAATGAATTTTGTAAATGTCACTAGCACAATTCACTTCGCACTAAACTAAAGAGAATTTCTTTTTCCATCTTCTCAGTGTTACCTTTCCAATTCCAAATTTCTTAGTAATTATTTCTTCACTAATTTTTGGATTTCGTTCTTTAATTTTGAAATATTGTTTCAGCATTGCTAATTTATCCTCATTAGAATATTTAATTTGCGCTAATAAAAATACTAAAATTAAAAAAACAAATAAACTTTCTTACTTTTATTGTAATTTGGCAACAATTCTCTTTTCCATTTCCAAAATGTGTCATTGGAAATGCCCAATTCCTTCACAAATTCTTTCTGTTTGCCTTGGCCATATAAACTTTTAAATTCATCAAATCGTTCAATGAATTTGCGCTTTTTTTCATCATAAAAATTCTTTTTATTTAAATTTAATTCTTTTTTCCATTTGTATATTTTGTTGCGATTTGTGCCTAATAATTTTGCAATTTTAAACTCAATTTTATTTCTTTTTTCGTTTTCATATTTTCCTTTTTCCCTCAATTTTTCTTTAATTGCCTCAAATTTATGAATTATTTCTCTTTTTTGTTGATCATTTGGGTCATTTCCCATTTCTCCACCCATTTGATCAACTGCTGAGCTTTCATTTTCATCGTTTTGTTCAATTTTTATCAAGATTTCTTCATTTTTATTTTTATGCCATCCGTTACCAAATATTTCGTCGAAATTTTGTCGGATTTTGCCGCATTTAATTCCATAAAATAAGCAAAATATAATAAATATTAAAGGCAATAAATTCATTTTCACAATTTTGAAATATTTGTAATTTAAAAATTATTTTATATGAGAATTTATTGCACAAATATTATTTAATTTTTTTTTCATCATTTGAGGAAATCAATTCGAAAAGAGAAATAAAAACATTTTCATGCAATAATTCTATAAAATTTCGAATTAGCCATAAAAAGTGTTGTAAATATTATTATAATATGATGCAATTTGTTTGTGTTGCGTTGGAAAATCAATTAATAAATAAGAATTTGACAAATATATGATTATTCTATTGCTAACTGCTAGCTTTATTTTAATTTTTGACATTTTTTAAACAAATAAATAAAAAAATAAAATTATTATTAAAGTTACAATTAATATAAAATTTGTTATTAATTTCTAGAATTAATGCTTTGCTCATCAGAGCTATTTGAAAAAGTTTAGTGACATTTTCGGTATGTTGCATTTTCATCATTAATATTATCGGTCACAATTTTTACCTTTTAATACTAATTGGTCCAATTTGGACATATCAGCAGAATATTTGGTGTTCCATATATGGCCAAATAAATTTTTTGGGGCCCATTGGATTGGAAGCTTCCGGTTCCACTACCAATGCATTTGTACCGGGTACCGGACAAATTCGACTCCTTTTGACTTTTTTGAAGTATTTTGCTTTGCCATTTTTTACTTTATTTGGCGATGATTGGCCATCACTACCACTGTTATGTGCTGCCAGAAGGAAGCGGAGTGTGGGAAAAATTGGGATAAAGGACCTGAGCGAACCTCTAAAAGGAGCGCCCGTAGCTCAGTTGGTTAGAGCACGGCACGGATTGCTGGGATCGTGGTTTTGAGTCCCACCGGGCGAGTTACCTATTATGTTCCACAACTGTGTTGTTGAACAGTGTGGTCAAACAGAAACAAATTGTTAAAGAATTTGGCATTTCTATTTGCAGATGGAAAAATAATTGGTGCCAACATACGATTTTTGAGAGTATCCGAGTCCATAGCCAGAAAAAAAAAAATTTCAGATCGCTAAATCCGAAGATTTTTGCGCTTTAGGCCAAAAATCTTTTTTTCTTTTGCGTCAAAAATGATAAATTTTTGCTCTTTTGTGGTCTAATTTTCAAAATATGCTAAATTAGGGCTTCGGTGGTTCAAATAGGCGCCGCTGAGGAAAATTTTTTTTTTGAAATTTATTGAATAATCTAAGAAAATGTGAAAAAGTATCAAAAATTTGTCCATTTTTTTACAAAACATTATTTTATTTGTAAAGCACAGATTTTAAAATATTGAAAAAAAGCCAAAAATATTTAATTATATTTACGGATAGATATTGGTGTTCAAACAAATCCGGTCTCTATTCATGAGGATGATAAAATTCAGAAAATTGCCTACACTCATTAATCCACGAACAAAATTTCCTTTTTAATCTTTATTGTGCAAACTAAAAATTTATTAATAAAAAAATTCATTTTTTTCGTTTTTCTTTTGCAATTTTCTTAATTCTGCACAAATTGTTGTAAAAAAAAAATTGGCATCAACGAGCGCCACAACCGCCACCACATCCGGCACCGCCACAACCAGCTGCGCCAATACCGTAGCCAACAATTGCGGCACCGTACAAAGCTGCATTGTGTTCATCCCTTTCACGGGAACGGTCTCTACCAGCAGTGCCATGATGATAATGACTATCATTACCATTTTGACCACCAAAACAGCCAAACAGACCACCTTTTTTGTGGCTAATGGAACGGTTATCGGCAACGCTTTTGTCGCTGGTGGCACCAACACTTTCATTGGCATTTTGTTCTAAAAAGATTCAATTGAAATTTAATATCAGAAAATTATATAGACATGATTTGCTTATAAATGAGATAATTAAATAAATTTTTGTTATTCGGCCCCCAAAATGTTACCTCAATAATAGTTTAGGTGGCAGCCTACCCCGGCCCCCCGTTTACTGAGAAGTCAAAAACAGTTTTCCAAGAAATGACCAAGAAATGAATTTTTTAGGGGCTTAAGGGTCGGAGAGTCCGAATCTGAATGCGAATGCGAAAATTTGAATTTTCCACTTTTTGTTTGAATCCGGGTTCGGTGTTCGACATAGATCAAAACGTGTCCAGACTATTGCGCCACGGACATTTGCGCCCAAGACATTTGCGCCTATGCCAAAAATTGAATTTCAATTAAGTTTTTTCAATTTTAGAGGTCGTAACAGCAGGCGCAAATGTGTGTTAACAATATCAAAAAGAATGAAAGTTCGGATTCTCCGACCCTTCAACATAAATTAACTTTTTCTCAAAAAACTTTCAGTTTTTCGAAAAATGAGGGGGGCTGCCATCTAAACTATTACCGTTAGCTGTATTTTTAAGTAATTTTATGAATTAGCCTTTAATTTTTTTTTTACATTTTTTTAACTTTGTTACTTTGCTCGGATGTAAATTGCGTTTCGGCAATTGAATGTAGCATTAACTGTTCTTTTGTGTTCCGTAAATTCATTAATGCATTTTCTTTGGATTGAGCATCTCCACTTTCAAGTTGAGAAGCCCATTCTTTCACCTGTTAAATTATTAAAAAGACAACTGCCATTCGGAATTTTAAAAATTTAAATTTAGCAATTTAAAAAAAATTTCAGTATTTTAAATGGGTAAAAAAAAGATTATTTCAAAAAATTATTTACTATATAAATTCGAGACGCGCATATAAAAAATGAATTTTGAATAATTTAATTTAAGTCAGAGCCGAGTTAAAAAGAGAAACTTCTTTTTGGCGACATATTTTATAAATTTAGTACCAATCAAAAGCATTAAGATTTGTTAAACTATTTCTAAACGATTAAGCAAATCACAAAAAGTTTAAAGCTTGAATACTGTGCAAAAGGTTATAATTTTAACTTTTAACTATTTTGCATCTATGCCAATCATTCTGAGTTTTGATTAGCTAAACGCTTGTCAAGAAGTTTTGACTGATACCAAGTTTAATGGATTTGATCAAGAAATCAAAAACAATGATTCTTAAGTTTTTCTTACAGACAATGAATGATTAGTGATGCCCAAATTTACCTTATTGCACTCGTCTTTGTTCTCAAAAACCATGCGTGGAAATTGTTTTTTGTTCACACATGCCTTGGCACATTTGTGCAAAATTCGTGCATTTTTATTCATAAAAAATATTTTGAAAGCCGTAATTATTTTTTTGATTGCCTCACGAATTGTCAATTGCTTTTGGTTGGCATTGATAAACTTTGGCACAATCGCAAGATGCTTCAGCGATTTGGCTTCATCATTCTGATTGCATTCTGTAAGCAATTTTTGTGAAAATAAATTATTAAAAAATAGGATTTAGCATCTTTTGATTTCTAAGAGATGAATGACATCACCCAAAATTTGACCCTCTAAAATTAAGATTTTCCAAAAAATTTTCTCAAGATGGAATTTTTTTTTCTCGTTAGTGCCGGCATTGAAGCCTTTCAAAGCGAAATTTTGGAAAAAAAAATTTTTTAGGCGAATTGTTCGTCAGTTCCTTTTTGCAGTAAATTTTTAATAATTTATTTTGTTAAAAATTTCAGGTTCGTTAAATAAAATTATCAATTTTAAAGTTTTGGATTATTTTGATTTCTTTCATTTAGATGCTTGAAATAAGGATTACCCCGCTTAATCTGATAAAAAAAATATTTTTATTAATCAAAAATTCATTTTTGTATTACCTATCAAATTAGGATCGCTTATGCATTTCTCCAGGTATTCACAATAAATGAATAGCCGTTCAACAGATTCATAGCGAAATTTCCATTCATCAAAATCGCTTAGAATTTGTTTTGGCATTTTGTTGTTCTCAAAATTGGCGATTTTTTGCCAAATTTCACTACTTCGATTTCCAATTCCATTTTTAGTCCAAGGACACATTAAATGATGCAATTTTGTTGTCTCCTTTATTTTTTAAATTTAAATTTTAAAAATTATATAAGTACTTACCACGATTGCATCACATTTAGAACCAATAAAATGTTGCAATAAAATCATGAACACAAATTGAAAAAGAAACATTTTGACAAGAAATTCTTAAAATGATAAAAAAAGACTTTATTTGGACATAAAAATATATAAAAAATATTAATATTTTATTAAAAATTTTATTGAAATTTTAAAATGAATTTTTGCTTTATATTATTAGGGCTGCAAAAAATATGTACAAAAAGTGGTCCAAATATGTACATAAATATGTAAGAAAAATCCCAAAATATGTACAAAAAACCCCAAATATGTAAATAAATTTTTTTTAATGTATTCCCCGTAAAGTATGAAATAGCCACAAAATGACATAAAAATTACTTTTTTTGGTATTTTTATGCAACATTTTCAAATTTTTTCATTTTCAAAATATGTAAAAAAAATGAAAATATGTACAAAAATATTTGCCGAAATTTTGGATTTTTTTTTTGAGGATTTCCAAAAATTTCCATAAAAAATACTCAAAATATGTAAAAAAATGAAAATATATATGAAAAAATCCAAAATATTTACAAATATGTAAGAAAATCCCTGTAAATATGTATAAAAACCCCGAAATATGTAAAAATATGTAAATAAAAGTCCCGGTTTTTGTTCGCAAACACAAAAAAGAAGGTGTTTTTCCTGCTATTTAGAGCAAGGAGAAGCCAGGAAAAAAATATGTATTTACATAAAATTGGCAGCCCTATAAATTATGTATGATGGAAATGTTTTTCTTTTCTTTGGCGGAAGACATCGATTCTTCTTCCCATTGATGTCATTTGTTTATTTAATAATAAACGTGTTTAAAATTGATTTTAAGCAAAAAATTACAAGACTACTTGAAAAAGCAATAAAAATTTAATAAATATTAAAGTTTCTCAAAAATTTCGAATAAAAATCAGTAACTTTTTTGTGTGCTAATCGCCGCCAAAAAAAGGGTAAATAAAGAAAATTACTTAAAACAAATCAAATTAAATATTGGAAATAAAATAAATTATTAGTGCCCACATTCAATGATTTATTTTTTGTGATGATTATTAGTTCGCTATAAATCACATTTTATGACCGAAAATTGGATGACAATTTGTTCATTTTTTTCTTTATACTTTCGGACATTCTTCACTATTTCGTAACTATAATATTTTGGTGTTTTTTCTTCATTATTATTTAATTCTTTTAAGATTTTTGAAGTGAATATTATGCAATAAAAGTTTAACAAAATTTCTTATATTAAAATAAACAATATTTTGTTTATTTATTTGCCTATAAAATAACATAAATTAGACAAATAGCATAAAAAAAATTTCGGTTAATGCTTTTTTTTATGAAATTTGTTAAGAAATTTGACTTAATTTTAATCAATAGTAAAATCAACAAAAAGCTAAAACTCGATAAATTCCGTATTTTTCAATCAAAATAAAAACCCTGTGTGATCAGTCAGTCCTATTAGTGAGTGGATTAGCGCTCGCTTTGCTTTAATGATTCATATAACACAAATTTATGCAATCATAAAGCTTTGTGGTGCTTAATCATAAAATCAAAACAGAATTTATTCCTTTTTTCATTGTTACCATTTCGCTCAAAAAACTAATATATAATATTTTCTGTGCAAAATTACTTTATTATTATTAATTTCGCTAAAGCTTTCAATGATGAAGAGCTCGTATTTGTTGGTCTTGTTTTTCAGCTGTTTGCCTAATACATTTAGTAATTAATAATTATTTAAAACTAAATCCATTTTGTTTTACAAATGTTTTCATTAGGGGCTTGTGTTTTTTTTTTTGTAAAAATATGAAAAAAGACCAAAAATTTGCTAAATGTTTCTATAAATTTAGCGATAAGCCTAACTCAAAACCAGTCCATTTTGTTTTGCAAAAGCTAAAATATATTTTAAAGTAAATATTAAAGAGTTTTCTAGCTAACCTATTCATGGAGCTTGATTCTTAGCTTTTAAATTATGAAAAATCATCACATTTTCAAAAGAGATGACTAAAAACGGTAATTTAAATTTTTGTATGCTAATTATGGACGACTCATGTGATTAAATGAAAATAATTTTTTACTTAATAAATGTTTTTACAAAAAGAATGTTAGGACAAGTTTTTTTTTGTCGAAGAAATGCTCATTTAGGCGGATTTACGATTTTACCAATTTCACACTTGAAATTCTATAATTTTTAAAATTATATTTTCCAAATTTTTAGTTGCCCAGACATGTTACCGCAACGTAAAAGGTACAAAATTTTCTCAGTCGACGATAAAAGCAATAGATGGATGCACTGGATATTGCTACGCAGCCTACTGCACCAAGGGTGATATTATGATATTTTTTCAATTGTCTGCTAATCACTTCACCAATTGTCTGCTAATTGAGCAATTAGTCATGTCATTTGAAAAAGTATCAATCGATACTCTTAATCAACTTTTAGACCAGAAAAGCTCTTTTTTGAAAGACGAAGTGTTGGTTTTAAAATTTTTCATTTAAAAATACGCTCAATTTAAAATGGGGTGAATTTTTCAACTAATTTTTTTTAAACAAAATAAATGCCCTATTGTAAAAAAAATTGTAATTTATTCACATTTTCTTGACCTCACTAAAAATTTGAAAAATTTGGATTGAGCGAAAATTTTTTCATGCTTATATTTACTTTTCTTAAAAAATTTTTTATTGACAAGCAAAAATAGGTTCAAAATAGGTGTTAAAAACCAGAAAGAATATTCGACTAGGTTTGGGTACATCAAAAACCTGAAATGCGTATTTTTATTAACAAATATGCCACCTAAATCAAAAAATAGTGCGGAGAAAATATAAAACTCATTATTTTTTCTGTTAATTCATACAAAAAAAAAAATTGTTGTAAAAATTTCTTATACCTGAAAATAAGCAATCCAAATTAAATGCTTTTTAATAAAATTAATTAACATTAATAAATTAACGGCCATGAAAAAGTCATCATTCATCATTGCACGGATACATCTGTGCCGGACAAATGTGCCATAAATGCAGCGGATAAATTGGCGGAATTGGAATGCGAGGAAAAGTGGCAACCTTACATTTGCAAACAGAAGAAAGCTGATTATTTGGGCTACACTTGTGAGAATTGCATGGTGGCAAAGGCAATTAAAGGAGATTCTAGCAACCAGAAATTTGTGCCAACGGCTTCTTTAGCGGTGCCATCGACCACACAGCCGAAGACGACAACAGAATCGCTTGGTAAGCAATTTTACAAAAAAAAAAAAAACATGAAAATTTTAATTATGTAATTAATAATGTTTAAGAAATTTTTGTCCCGTCAGATAATTATGGAGCAAATAAATATATAAAAAATTAATGTCCGTAAAATTTTCGTAGTGTCAATTGCGAATAAAATAATTTTATGCTACTGTTTGCTTAAAATTTATTAACAAGCCTGCTTAAATTTTCAAAAAATACTAAAAATACTTTCCTAAAATATAGCCCACCCGCTACCCCTGAAATAAAGCCCCCCCCCCTCTTTTGAGGGGTTGAAAAATAAAGCTCCCCCCCCCTAAATTAGAACTCACCTGTGCAAAAAAAAAAAATTATAATAAATGACTATTTTCGTAAAAATGTCTATATTGGCACAGCCGGGTATAATTGGTTTTTTTTTCTCTCATAATTTTTGAAAAATAAAAATTCAGCCAAAAAACCATATCGCACTTAAGGGTGAAATGAAAAATTTAAAATTTCCATCATCATCCCCAGCTTTAGAATACCCCGTTTCCGGTTCAATGAAATTTTTTACAAAAATTTAAAAAAAACAAATTTCTCTACAGTACAATCAACCTAAGTCAATACTAGAGTGCCACGGGACCGGGAATTTTGGGCAAACCCACGACCGGGACCTTTTCGGGTTGAAAACCCGGGAATTTTTGGCTGGGAAAACAGGGAAAAAACCGGGACTAGTCCCGGTCCCGGTCAAAACCGGGACCTTGGTACTCAGTTATACTCAGTTGTCCGCTTCCAGGTCACGGTCCCGTGGCACTCTAGTCAATTACAAATACACGAATGCGTGTTGAGTTAGTGGAAAATTCGTTCAAAATACCTAAAAGGTTTTGAATCTGATCAGTTCGTTTTGTCTGATTCCATCAACTTTTTCGTTTTTTGGCGTTGAAGTTTAACTGGAGTGATGACGTCACCTTTTCTGGAAGTTGAACAACTTGACGATTTCAATGCCTTGAGCACATTATTGGGCTTCAAATGTTTCATAAAATTTTGATTTTGCTTCATTTCTTTTGTGAATCTGCTTTTATCTTCTTCAATTTGATTATTTAATTTGTCTGCCACATTTATTAACAAATTTGTTGTTGATGGGCGGTCATTGTTGGAATTTTGGTCATCATCACCATCATCATTTGCCATGGAAAATTGAAAAAGAACGGCAACAAAAAGCGGCAAAGCAATTGCGGCCACGAATTTAACTTTGGGGACATCTGAAAATTTCATTTTGGCGCTATGTTTTTCTCAAAAAAAAGAAAAAATAGTAATAAATGAGAATGAAGAATTTATGCCACCATATGAATATGCCAAAATTGGAATGTGAAAGAGTGAATGAGTGCAAATGCATGATCAGCAACATCATCCCCATTATTGATATGCGTAACATGCGCCTTTATTAAAAATTTTTGAGGCAGAATTATGGCAAACTATTGGATCTGGCAAAAAAAAATTATATATATTTATTATTAATAATATTTACATAAAAATTTAAAAGGTAAAAAAGTATCCCCCTGACAAAAAATGTAAATTTAATAAGAAAAATGAAGTTTTATGCGATAATGTGAAGCATAATTATTAGGACTGTGACACCACCGCATCTACACCCATAATTCGGGATTTCAAAAAAAAACCCCTAAAAATCGAATTTTTGACTTCAACCCCCCCCCCCAAAAAAAGCCAAGAGTCTGACCCAAAACCCAAGAGTAATTCGTTTTTTAAGTTTTTCAGATTAAATCACTAAGGAATGGATTCTTTAAGTTTCCAATTCGCCTAAAAATTGGCGCAATTGCCGAGGCAATGGGAATTCAACATCATGCCCTGAAGGTTTATGGCATCGGTAATTATATAATACACAATTAAATTCAATTAAAAAATAATTTATTAAAGCATAAAAATTAAATTAATTAATAATATTTAGAATTTCATTTTGGCAATCAGGATGGCGCATTAATTTCAGACAAAATTCGTAGGCGTAGTGACCCCGAGAGAGGAATGTTCGTTTTTAAACAAATTTGGCACTCAAAATTTTTTTTGTTTAATTAGAAAATTAATTGAAATTGGGACTACCAAGAAAAGCATTAATTGCATTCATTTTGTGAGAATTTTTGCCGAAAAACTTATAGGAACAGAGCGACTGGCTAAGGTAAGTGATGGATTGGGAAGCGAAGACATAATATATAGCAAAATACACTGGATTAGTTGCCCCAAATTTATGCCTCGGGCATTTGTGGCCCAGAAATTTGCTCCCTTGTCCATTAATTGGGTTAAAACTTAAGTTTTTCAATCTAGATAGCCTAAAAAGCATTAATAAGTAATAGAAGTGATTGTGTCTGATCTGATAATTTGGCGCAAATTTCCGAGGTGCAACTGTCTGAACTATTGATCATATTCGTGTTTTATCGAAAAAGGAAAATTTCATAAATATTTCTTAAATTTTTCGAAATGTAATTTTTAAATTTTATGATTAAAGTATTGCCAAAAATTTTCTGATAAAAATTCTTGCACAAGTGTGCAGAAGAAAACATTATATTTTTTGCATGTATTTTAGCAAAAAAATAAAGAATTTATTGGCTTAATGAATTTGTAATAATACCTGAAAATTTTAGTTTCAAACAAAAAAGAGAGCTGTTAACTGACTGTTTTAATGTGATAAAACGGAGGATTTGCGTGCCAAAAAAAGGATTTTTTTTTTTTTTAATTTATCGAGCAAACATCAACCTAATCATTTTCAAAATACTTATATAATTTATTTAAATTTTTAAATTTATAAAACATTTTACAGTTCTCGAATTTTTTTTAGCAAAATTAAAAATAATTTATTTAAATTTTTAAATTTATAAAACATTTTACAGTTCTCGAATTTTTTTTAGCAAAATTAAAAATGTTCAAAACATTTTATAAGAATTCTCAAAAATCATTTGTCTGGGAATTGAAGCAAATCCTTTTCAAGCTATTGAATATCCCCCTAATTTTAATGTATTTTGCCACTAATTCTTTTTTCCAAATCCAAAATATTCTTTCACAAATGCCAATTCCTTCACAATTTAATTTTTTCCTTTGCCATAAAATATTTTATTCATAAACCGTTTAATGAATGCGTAATTTTTCTGCTCATAAATAAATTAATTTCATGTTTGATTTTCTTTTCATTTATTTGATCAATATTGAATTAATGATTAATAATAACAAATTAATATTTGGAGAATGATAATTTGAATTGAGAAAAAGATAGATGGTAAATAGTATAATTTTGTAAAGAAAATATAAATTATATTGAAGGTTTTTATTACAATTCCTTTCCCCCACCCCCGGTTTTCTGCCCATGAATTCGGCATAATCTTGCCATTTACTTCAATAATCAATTAATTACTCCCAACCAAAGAATTATTAACAATTTTTTGTTCGTCCTTCATCAGCAGCAAAGCTAGCTATTCATCCAGCAGCTCTCTTTCTGCACAGCGCAGCGCGCAGAGATTAATCAATCTCTGTCTTCTTGCCGCGCAAAACTGCTCGATTATATGTCAATTGGTTCATTATAGTTAAATATCGCTCGCAACTATAACATGGAATTAATAATTTTGCTTTTACATAATTTTCGCTCAAATTTGGTCAGCAATACTACAGAGGAATTGTCATCCTTAATTCTAATCATTGCTGATAACAATTTTAATAGTTGATAAGAAAGGTACCATTTAAATTTGATCATAAATATTAAATGATCATGACTAGGGCTGGGAATTTATGTCAATACATATTTTTTTCCTGGCTTCTCTATGCTCTGAATAGTAGGAAAACACCTTTTTTTTGTGTTTGCGAACAAAAGTTGGGACTTTTATTTACATATTTTTACATAGAGGGTTTTTGAGAATTTATAGAATTTTTTGTGAAAAAAAATTTTTTTTTTGAAAAGTACCCAAAAAATCGTTTTTTTCAAAAGTGAGATACTAAAAATTAACTTTTAAAATAGTAAATGTGTTTTTAAACCTTTAGGTCATTTTTATGGCATTTTATGCCTATTTCACCCTTTATGAGAATTTATTTCCAAAAAATAACCATTTACAAAATTTTATTTACATATTTTGGTACATATTTTAGCATTTTTTGTTACATGTTTTATTTACCTATTTCGGGATTTTTCTTACATAAAATTCCCATCCATAATCATGATCATACAGTCTTGCCCTAAAGACATTATTGGCTTAAAAGTTAATATTATTTTTTAAAATAACCAATCCCACATTCTTTTTTCCCTTATTTCTCAAGATAACAAGCTGCTGGTGTAGCTCCCGATTTTTCGACAGCAACGGGCTTTTCGATAGTGAAGGACTTTTCGACAATAAACAAAAAATAATGGACTTTTCGACAGTAAACATAAAAATAAATTATGGTTTGTCAGTTTTATTAAATTTCTTTTAAATTAGCATTATTTGTATTTCTAAATAAATATTAGGAATACGTTTTTTTGGTTTTACCTTTTTTCCTGAGCTTTAAGTGGCCCGAAAGTACGCTTGTTAAGCTACTCTTCGATTATAGCAACTATTTTCTAGTTTTTTATAAAGTTTAAAAATACATATTTTGATCAAATTTATTTATATATTTTCTTAAAAATTTTTGTTTGAAATATTTGTATCTCAATACTAATTTGGCTTAATTTTGTTTCTTTTTGTATAAAACTTTACATTAACCCCCTAAATTGAAACATGATTGCTTTTACTTTTGAAAAATCTATTGTCGAAAAGTCACCTCATAAAATTTATAATATTTCTGGAAAATGTCCTTTGTTGTAAAAATTCCTTCTGTCGAAAAGTCCGGCGCCCGCTGGTGTTCGAACTTTTTAAATAAAGTACCGGTTTTAAATAAAAATACTCTAATTTTATAAAAAATCAATAAAATTATCGGCTTTAAGAAATTGCAAATATGCTTGTATTTTTTATTTTTTATTTTGTTGCATTTGCTTATCCTTTTCGGCACAATTTCGTTTCTGATCGCACTGACGAATCTAATGAGGGATTAAAAGGAAGCGGACCAGCTTTGCGACTTCGTTGCGGCGAAAAAATGTCAGATAATAGGGTAAAACTTGGTCCAACATAGAATTAATTTTTGTCTAACGAATATTAGGTAATTTTTTTTATTTTAATAATTTTTTTGAAAAGGTAATACATTATTAAATTTTAATAATTCCAGGTCGAATTTGGACAACTTTCGCCGCCTTCGGACTGGCCATGGGCAATTTCGGTCCGTTCCGAATGTTTGAATAAGCGTTCAAACCGCACCGAAGTACTCTCGACTTGTTCCGGAGTTCTAATTGGTTCAAAACATGTGCTAACAGCTGCTCATTGTCTTTTAACGACAATTAATTCCTATTTGCGATGCAAAGGAAATGAAGTAGCCGGGGAATTTGAATTCCCTGGGACCACGTGAGTTTTACAAATTTATTTTGCATATTAATATTTTGCTAAAACTTAGAAAATTTAATCCAAATTAAATCGAATCTATAATCACTTTTGCGCCGTGCTTTTTAAAAAAATTGAGGAACAGATGGGGGTACAGTTCTAGTGTTAATAAGGTGGAGGCTACTCCAGCGGTCTAAAGGCACTGACGGGAAAATTTTCACAAATTTCGATTAATTTTGATAAGAATTGGTTTAAATTTAATTAAACTTATTGTATGTTATTAGAAAATATTTGACATCCTGTCTTTAAAATTTTCAAAAATGCAATGCGGATCCCACGGATTCCCGCACAAAAAAATCTGCGGATCGCGCTGGGGATGGGAATCAAAAATTTTTTGTGGGAGGCGGATTCCGCGGAAGTAATCACGCAAATCCCATATTACCATAAATGCGAGTTTAACGCTGGGAACTGCAAAATTCGCGCGTAATCCCACCCCGTGCAGGTCTTTCATTTATTACACCGAATAAAAACTAAAAATGGTTCTAAATGTGGCTCATCATCACAGGATTCTTTTTGCCAAATCGGGATTAAATTCATTCAGCAAATTGCCTATTAAATTAATTTTTCCCATTAGGGTGTATGTGGCTGCAAAATTCATAAAACTGACAATTGGAGGGAAAAATTGGAACCAAACGAGTTCGTTGAGCATCAAAAAATACACCAAATTTGACAGATTCATGTCACAACACTACGACAATGACATTGCAATACTTGAGGCAATTATTAATTTAATATGCATCTTTTTATGATTCCTATTTTTATATTGTTTGGCATTTTCTTTTTGACCAAAATTGAAGTTGCATGGAACTTGGAATTTTAGGCAAAAACCGTGACAGTGAATTGACGGGACCAAAAAATTAGAACCGGGACTATGTTTTAAACCGGAAACCGGATCCAACTTGTGAATGGCAAGAAAAAATCAAAAAAGTTTTATTTCTTGCGTAAATTTATTCAGCTCACTCATCCTGTTGTTTATGACATGAAAATAAATAGAATTTGTCTCCCTTCTATTTATACTGCAAGAAATGAGCATTTGGCGTATTTTTTGGGGTATGGACTGACCAAAGGCGGTATGTCATTTAAATATTTATTTGGAAAAATTTTCGAGCAAATATAATCATTTTTAATTTCGCCGTTAATTATAAACGGGAATTCAAATATGTGCTTATTCGACATATAATTTTTTGTTCTTAAGCTCTCGAGCTTGCTGGGACAAACCGAACAAAGTCAACCAAATTACGCGAAGACTTTGTACAATTGAGGGTTGGCCCGCCATGCCCAGTTAACTTTTTATGTACCAATTCCCAAACACACCCAACACGTCACACGACACCCGTATTATCTTAATGATTGTTAATAATACATTTTTATGGCAATTAAGGGGGACTCCGGAGGACCGCTTATGCGCGAATACCGAGGAAAATGGTACGTCATTGGTTTGGTTATTGGCAAACCCGACGTGTGTGACCATAAATGTAAGACATTAAAAAATAAAAGCAACTTAATTGGATTAATTTGTTAATAGCGTGTTTCTTGCGCCCAACCTCTTATTGTACTTGGATTAACCGAGCGACCAGAGGGCGCGTCATCTGCCAACGAATTATTTATTAATAACGAAGACGAATGGTTGGAAATTTTGGATTATTTTATGCAATTATATTAATTAATTATTATTTTTAATTTAAAGAATTTTTGCCTTAAAATATAGATTGAAAAATTTGGACTTGTGTTTGAAAATGTTATTTATTGTGATGGCTATTTCAATGTTTTTTTAAATTTTTTATTAATAAATATTTGTGTACAAAAAATTTAAATTCATTGAGAGTTCCCATATTTATTTTATTTTCGAAAGTATTAATAGTAAAATAGTTATTGCTATTTGCGAGTTTTACTTTAAATTAATTGATTTGATATTTTTTTAATATTAGTTTAATGTTTTGTAATTTTCTTTCATAAAACATAATATCTAATAAAATGGGAACAATTTAAAGATTGTATAATTTAATTAATAAAAAAATATACTAAAACATTAAAAATTCATTTTTACGATTCGGAACATTTATGATTAGGTAATTGACCTCAAAAAACTAATTATAAGAAGATTTATCATTATACAAAAAAAATGTGGAAATGTTATACAAAACACCGGCGGAATAACAACAGAGAGAGAGATAAAATATGAAAATGGCGTGAAATTGGAACATTTAAATATTGCACAAATTAATTAATTAATTAAAAACAATGTGAAATTGGGTATATCTGCCGATTTGTTTTTATTTGTTGTGATAAATTGCGTAAATTCGTTAACAATTAGAAATTCTCAAAAATTGTTTTTTAACGAGAGAATGAAGTGAATGCAAAATGCCTTATGTGCCTTCAAATTATTATTTTTATTTAAATTTCAAATCTTTTTAGAAATTCGAGAATTATAATTTTAATTTTTAATTTAACCAAAAGAAGTCATTAAAATGATAATTAAATTTTAGCACATAAATGTTTCTTTTAAGTGAGAGACAATTATAGAATTAAAGCTCATTAATGAAACTTATAAATAATAAATGAAATGTAAAAAACAATTTTAGTAAAAAGTCATTTAAAAATATAAAATTAACTTGGGCACATAAGTGTTTGTTTAAGTGATAGACAATTATAAAATTAAAGCTCATTAATGACACATAAATAATGAACGAAATGTAAAAAACAATTCTTTTCATAAATAACATTTATTTTGGCAATTATTTTATTTAAAAATTATTATAAACTTATATCTTTTCGGTAAATCCATTAGCAAGAATTTTTGAATTTGCAAAATTTTTTTTTTTGCCATTACAGGTTTTTTGCCCTAAAATTTGATTGTAAATTGCCAAAATCAAAATTTTTCTTTATTATCATAGCATTGTTTATTGCCAAAAATTTTCAAATTTTCTAAGCCTAAAAATTCTTCGAAAAAATTAGCCCAATTTTTTAAATTTCGTATGACCAAAAAAAATTTAGAGCAAATTTCTCCTTAATTCCTTCCATCCTCATCCGCTTGCTGATGATCATCCTCCTCCTCCTCTTCTTCCTCACTTCCATCCTGCTGTTCCTCCTCCTCCTCCCCGTCCTCCTCCAAACTGTCAATGCGTTCCGAAAACACCGGTTCCGGCCTGGAGAGGTCCATCTTCAACACCACCGTGCCACCACCATTGCTTATGCTTGACCGTGCCGATGGTTGTGCCATTGCCGGATTGCCGCCATAGAATGGGGACGAATGCCGAAAATGGACGGCGGACGAATTCGGTGCGTAGAAACCGGGCGCGGAAGGTGGGGGCGGAATTTGCGAGTGGAACACGGAATTGGGATCTGAAAAACAAAGATAATAAACTTTTTCTGCCGAAAAGAACAAATTAAAAAATTTTTTTAGTCCTTAATTTTAACAATTATTTTTAAAAAGACAACCCGAAATATTCTGATGATTTTGTAATTATGAAAATTTTTTAATTATAAATTTAAATGAACATAAATTATTTTTATATTTTTATATTGATAATATTACTTTTTTAATGAATTATTTAAATTAATCACCCGTTTGCCCGGTGGGCATGTCCATCACCATCACCATTGGCTGATGATGATGTTCATCAACGGGTGGCACTCTGTGATGATAATGATGCGGATAATTGATGCCGTCTGGCTGGATCGGCAAGTCCGGGTGGATCAACTGCACTTGGTTGTTCTGTTGCATTCGTACAATTTGCGGCGTGTAAGTGTAAGGCGAGTGTCCACCGTAATTGTTGCCTACAGTAATATACATTTTTAAATACCGTAAGAGAATTTTGTAATGTGTATAATAGTACCCAAATATCCTCGTGCCGAATAATTGCCACCAGCATACAACAATTTGTGGGGTAGCTGCTGTCGCGGTGTCATACCATACATAGGCGACTGTGCCGGTTGATGCATACGGTAGCCATGGAATGCTGAAGGCTGCGTACTGTGGTGATACAAGTCGTCATACGGTATTGTGGCATAGTCATAGTTGGCTATAAAAATTTTAGAATTTATTGTTCAAATTTCTTTAAAATATATTTTATTTTTTTATTATATTGAATAATTTTAATATATTTGCTAAATAATATTCGAATGAAAATTTTTAATAATTATATTAAAGCTAATTATAAATAATTTATTTCAATTAGTCATATAATTACCGTTTTCAGGTGATGTTTGTTCATTGTTTTTCGGATTGGTTGATGACGCACCGCTGTTCATCCGTTTGTGTTCATGGTAAAGTTGGAGCAGTGCAGCTGGCGGTGGCGGTGGTTGATTCTGTTGGCCAAGCAACACGGTATCACCAGAGGAAGAAGCCTTTAAAGTGCACAAATTTATTTAAATTAACATATTTCAAATATTTAGTGTTCTACGAAACCCAAAATTCCATAATAATAAATTAAATTTCTTTTAGTCAAAACTAATTAATAAACCTTTTTCGAAAAAAAAACATAGTCTAAAAATAAAAATAAAATAGTATTTTCAGAGTGTAGCATCCTCAAGCTAACAAAATTTAAAATTTTTTCTTGGGCTTTAATTTATCTGAAAAAAAATATTTTTCCATTTTGTGCATTCATCAAAATTTTTTAAAAAATCTGTCAACAAAAAAGGCTAATAACAAAATGCAGCAAAATGAAAAATACACTCTCTAAGAATTGAATTTTCAAAAATCGGTTGAATTTATTCAATATTGTTACTTTAAATTTCTCACTTTTGGTCATATTTTCATAAAATATTTTGTAATTTTACGTAAATATTTATTTAAATATTTTGGAAATTTTTCATAAATATAAATCCCAGCCTTAATTATAATTATTTATATTAAAAAAACGCTAACAGGCAATTCGGTGGTTGAAACTTCTGAACAAGCAGAAGTTGTGCCACCATTTCGGCCACTTGATGAGGACGAATTTGCGGACGAATTTGGCCCACAACCGTTCACATTTTCCAACAGAACAGCGCCGGAAGGTGAAAAGGCAAATTTGAGTTGAGGAAACTCGGCACCAATGCCATTCTGAGAATTCTTTTTGAGAATGAATGTGCCACAGCAGCAAATTTTGTCAATGATCGCCGTGAAAAACGCGGAAATTGGGCCAAAGCCAGCGCCATCAAGGCGCCAACGGCGATAATGTGCGCGAGTCTTAACAAAAGATTTAAAAAGCTTTTAATTTTAGTGTGACGGTATGCCAACGTATGGATTTTTGCTGGTTTCAAATCTTCAACAAAAATTATAATGATGGTGGTTTTGCTGAATAGGATGTCTAGTTAGTGTTGTAATTCTAAATTTAATGTAAAATTTATTAAAATTCATCCACTCTATCGTATGTAATTTGTCTAAATACTATAATCCGAGTGATCACCACATTAAATTATGTTACTGTAATTCATCTTTATTCATACTCTTCCTGTAATATCCCGTTCGAAAAAAACCCACGCACTATTTTATCCACAACAATTTCGGCTAACAGCTGCACGCCCAGTGCCATGTTCAGCAACGACACTGCAAGTGCCGAATTCAGCACAAATGCCGAAGTCGCGGCGTCACCAGTCGTGCCGTCTTGGAGTTGCTCAGCCATAGCAATTGCCACAAAATATGCCCAACAAACGGCGGCACTGCACGCGGTGCATGTCAGTGCGCAACGCGTGCAGGCCCAATGTACGCGTTGCCGTAGATGGACACGGTGACGGCGCTGCTCACGTTGTTTGTGCTGCATTTTGATCCCATTTGTTGTTGTTGCGGCATAAGGATAGGCATCGGATGAGCACGATTTCTGTGGTTTTTGGATATCAAAAATGAATCCACCAATTTAATTTTTTGTAATAATTAGGGAATGTTATTGTTATATTGGGTGTTAATTGTCTCTCATAGTAGCGTCAGAGAAGTTGTTGAAATTAAGAGGACAGACAATTAAAGGGTGACCGAAAATTTGGTTAACACCCCATGCCAATTACTGAGCTTACCAATAAATTTAATTCACGGAATATTAAAAATTGCAAACAAAATTAATAATAATACAGAGGACAATGTGACAATGTTTACAGTAAGCGGTGCAATAAATCATTTAATAGTCCTACCGTATTCCGTGACGAATTCATTGCAAAAAATGTGTGTGCCAAGCAAAAAATGGTGGCCGACAAAAGCAACGAAACAGGGCCAACAAAAGTGTAAATGCCGAAGAGGTCCAAATTGAGCCAGCAAAAATCCGACAAAGGCTGGGGCTGGGATGGCACAATTTTATGCAAATTTTGCATAAAAATGGTAACGACAATAAGCAGCAGAGGGAACCCTGTGGGAATTTTAAAAAAATTAATTTAATTTAAATTAATTTAAAAAATCTATTAATGTCCTTGCTTAAGGACTTTTAAAAATTAAAAAGGAATATTATTTGTTTAAATTTATTTCATAAAGTTTGTAGCGACAGCATTAAAAAAATATATTTAAATTAATAAAAATTTAAAGTTTTATTTTCTAAATAATTATAAATTAAAAATATATTTGTGTATGTTTAAAATGATTGTTTTAAATTCATTATGAATAACATAAAATTAATAATTTACAAATTTATGCCAGAATAAAAATATTAAAGCAGAATTATAATATTGTATAATTACCGTATCCAAAGAGGTACAGACTGATGTGTTTGAGCAATGAGTTTGATGAGATCGTATCAATTGTGTTATCATGCAAGTGAAGTGCCGTATTACGTAATTGCCAAGCGTCCAATAGAGTCCAGCAAAGTGAGGACAGCACAAAATATTGGAGCAACAAAGCAATGGAAGTGCAGAAGAACTAAAATTGCAATAAGAATTAAATTTTAAAAAAATATTAAAATTTTACTGTAAAATCTAAATAATTTAAATAGCCGTTTTTCAATAAAAATTAATATTTTTAATGGAATTAATTAATGAGCATTGAATTCAAAATTTTATTTTCTTCATTTAATAAAATAATCTTTTTATGAAATAAATTTTTAATTTTGAGAGTAATATTTAAAAATAAGTAAATTTAAAAATTAAATTAAATTATTTAGTCTCTCAGAAATGAAAATATATCAACAAAAGTTTGTTCGTTCAGAGTGAGCTAGGAATTCATCACAGAGACCTCAATAGGAATTGAACCAAGCTCAATGTCAAAATTGACAAAGTAACGTACCACTAAACCAAAAATCGTTTGCGAATCACAAACAATTTTTCCCTTTAATAAAAAAGATATTTATTTAAAAAAATGTGCAAAAAATTTTCATTTCTATAATTTTATGTCTATGATTTTCATTATAAAAAAATTTTTAAATTTAATTGTTTATTTTTCTACTATTATAATATAGGAATGAAAAATTTAATTAATTAGAAAAATAATTTAAAAATTAAATTAATTTAAATAATATGTAGTTTATTTGTTTGTAATGTAGGACCTGATAGTGTTGAATTGCATAGAATGTGTTCAGCAAAATGAGTTGAATGAATAAAAGATGGACAGTGATATGGCATCGGTGCCACGAGGGATGGCCAGGGAAAACGCCAAATTTGATCAAGTCACCCTTTGTTCGGCTCGGCCTGATCAGAAAAGTGATAAATAAACTGATCAGAACACAAATCGACGCGATCAGTGCACCAAGACGAAATAGTGCATAAACAAAAGGAGACGAGAATGGCTTAAAAATAGGAAAAAGATTAAAATTTGTAAAAAAAATGTATGGAACGCAACTAAAATATTAAAATTGATTAAAAACATTAAAATAAATTAATTAAAAATGGGACAATTTTTAATATTCGAAGAAGATGAAAATTTTTTCAAATAAAAATTTGTATAATAAGGTAACAATACAATAATTTTTTTTTACCAATTTGCCGTCCCAAGCATCGAACGCCGCCGCATTGCCTCTGTCCTCAAAGTCGGCGACCACCGTAACATGTGTGTTCATCCGCCAACATCTGCATACTGTATGTGTACGGTTCCGTTCTTGAAGTGTGCATCCGCCATCGGCATTTACAGCAGAAGTGTAAGCCAAATTGGCATCCATCATCGGTTCAGGATGCTGCTGTTCAGTGGTTGTGTCAACAAACCGTGTGCTTTCCGGGTCCCACCACACGCACCTGAATACGGTAATATATTTAAAATTATTACTGTATATAAAAAATAAGATAATTCTGTTGTGCTATTGGTTACAATATTTTTTGAAATTTTAGTAAATATTATTGTAAATATAAAACCTTTTTCATTTTAAAAACAATTTAAATTTTATTTATTTTATTTTTTGGTGACAAATATTTTCAGTGCTTTTCTCGTAATTTTTAAATCATTCGTTTTATTCATTAAATAAAATTTATGTGGATTTAATTTAGGGTTGCCCCCGACCCCGACCCATTTGGGTCTTATCCCGATCCGATCCCCGACATGTGCCCGTCGGGGCTTAACCCTAATTTAAAGATAAGGGACGGCTTGAAAACCAAAATTGAGCATTTAAAAATTTTATGCAGAAAAAATCCAAAGTTTTAACGAGAATGGGGTGGTGTCAAATTAAATGGGTCCTTGGGAGTAAAATTATGGTCAAATTGTACCTCGGCTCGCCAACCATTTTCCTGTGCCGTAGCATCAGTGCCGGGTGATCATTTTGAAAAATGATCAGAATCGGCTGGTGCAAGAGAGGGTGATGCCGTGGCCCAAACAGTCGACCATTCAATGGCACAACAGCGAAGCCGACCAGGCGGGCAATGGCACGCGTTTGAACCGGACGATGCCGTTTCATGGTGTGATGTTGATGATGAACGTGGTAATGATGATGCCGATGTTCAACGGTAATGCCGTTGTTGTTGTTGTTGTCCTGATCGGATGTGCCAAGCAAAAAGTTTCCCATTGAATGGTCCCATGCCATGTAAAAAACGTTGGCCAAGTCTGCCGAAATTTCAAAATTTTAATTTCAAAATTTTAAACTACAATTTTACCCTGGTCATACACTTGCAATGCTTGTCTTGGCAGCTGCACAGTGTCAAAATCTTGACGGTATAAACTCATGGACGGAAATGGCACAATGTCATAGATTTTTGCCTGAAAAAATATTATATTAATATACTCAAGATAAGTTTATTAAAAATATTATTTTTAATGGGGATATATTCTCACATTAGCGGATCTAACAGATTTAATCCAAAATATAAAATTCTGCGTTTTTCGGTTAAATTTTAGAAAAATTTAGCGAAATTTATTGTTTCAAAATTTTTAAAATCGTAAATTCTCTAAATTTAGCAGGCATATTGACAGATTAAGGACATTTTCGATCATTCAAGCTTTTTTTTTATTGAAAATGTTTAAAATTGTACCTAATGAATTTATTATAATTTCGATTAAAAAATAATTAGAAATAATATTCCGAGGGGGTTAGGCATGCAAAAATTAAAGAACTTTAAAAAAATTTTTTCTCACCTGCGTCACTTCACATTTCAGCGTCGGTTCAGCCAACACAGTTTCGGAACTGCCACTTTTGGACCAGCCAAGCAACGGTAGCATAAGTGACAGTGCTTGGGGTACGGTATGCAACAGCTGGTTGGCCAATTCCCGGCGTTGAACAGTGTTCAGATCAGTCCACGCCGAACGCTGATTGGTGCGCAGCAAATGACCCGATGTTTCAATGATCAACTGAAAATTAATTAACATTGATCATTGATAAAGTAATCAGTTGATCAAATCCCCAAAATGAAAATGAAATGAATTGTTATTTGTATATCTTTATGATTAGAATTACATAATAGAAAGTATTAAAAGATGTAACTAATGAGATTCATAATCTGACCAGCTTGATCTGGCAAAAATAGATTTGGTAGATCATGGTATGGTATCAAAAATGGATGAGGTTTCATCGAAATCTTTCCAAATTTTTTCAGCCTTGTTTTTTTTGAACAAATCAAGAAGAAAATTATTCTAATCATTAGCGGAGTAAAATTGAATCAAAAACCAAAAGCATTCAGATGAAATTACAAGTGATTAGAACATCCAAATCAAAATGAATCTAATCCAAAAGATGATGAGATTTTCTTATAAAAAACTGGTCTAATCTGACCGAAATTGTCCCAGATTTGATTGGCACACCGTTTTTAGACCAAATTTCTCACCCGGACAAGCTCCTGCATGTGTTCTTGTGCATTGGTCCGCTTCTCCTGCTGATGTGGCCGCTCCAGCATCTCTTTGCCAAATGTTTGTTTCCGTTCTTTTTCGGCCACATCCGCAAGCAGTTTGGCGACAACTTTTGCGTCCCCACTGTACAGACGTTCGGCTTGACGAACTTTTGCATACGCGTCGCGCAATGTGTCCAACAAAGTGTCACGGCGCTCTTGCGAAGTGGCAGAGCTTAAAGTCAAATTAATCTAATTTTAAGTAATAATTACTAATTTAATCCAAGAAAGCAAGAATTTTATTAATTTCATAAATCTTTCAAGAACAAGGAACACGAAATGAACAAAGAAATAGTTTTTTATTTTTGTTGGTCCTTCCTGTTCCTGCATATTTCCAAAAAAAAAAAAACAGAAATTCATAAACAGAATTCCTGTAAAAATCCTGCGCATGTCCTGTTCCCGTACAGGCTTTACCTAATAAGGCCTTCAAATATTGGAGAACACTATTTTAAAAGAATTTAAAATTCTAACATTAATTACAATTTATCAGTTTTAAATATAGTGCAGCGGGACCGGGACCTGAACACGGACAACTGAGTACAAATGAGTACCAAGGTCCCGGTTTTGACCAGTTTTGACTGGGACCGGGAAATTCCCGGCTTTTTTCCCGCTTTTCCCAGCCAAAAAGTCCCGGTTTTTCAACCCAAAAAGTCCCGGTCCCGGTCCTGCCCAAATTTCCCGGTCCCGCTGCACTCTAGTTTTAAATTAAAAGAATTTTAGACTAGGATTAAGTTCCGATCCGTAAAAACATTGTTCATGGAAAAAAGATTAAAAAATTCACCCCGTCTCATCGTCCTTATGTTCACGCCGCAAGTCTCGTGCCCATTCCGACGTGCATTTGGCCATGTTTGGCCCCTCCTCCGTGTTCCACCGCTTCGTCTTGGCCGAGCAGTGCCATTCGGCATGACCATATGTGCCCGGCGGGCATGCCACCTGTGCCGTTTGCCCATAGGCGGTCATGGGCCAACTCAGCTCGTGTTCATGAAGCGCGGGACAACTGAGTACGCTGAAAAAGAAAGAATTTTTAATGTTTTTTAAATAAAATATTAATTTGTTTTTAAAATGCAGGTTCATTAATTGAAAGCGCAAATATTATGTATTAAATTATTAATATAAAATTATTTTTTTGAGAAATGTTTTTTTTAAATAAAATAATAAAATATTTGAATAAATTGAAGATAATTATAATTTAATTAAATTAAATTTAAAAATTATTTTATTTTGTTTCATTAAAAATATTTTTACTTTATAATCCAATAATTACATTTTATCATTGTTATGCCCATTTGGCTTCACAATGCCATAGCCCGCGGCTATCTTTGGCACATTTTCAGTCGAATTTTCTGCAAATGATGCAACTGTTGAAACAGTTGTTGTTGTGGTCGTTGTTGTTACTAAATAAAAACACAGAAAATTAAAAAATAATGTATTTATTTTTTTAATATTTTTCATAATAAATCCACCACCATAAAGCACAACAAAAATTTACACCATTAAAAACGAAAATTCTTAATAAGCAAACTTAGACTTGGTAATAATCCTTTGTTTTCAACGTTATTCAAAAATAATAGTAATAATACAGTATCCCGGACCACGATTCAAGAACAGACGCTCCGCCCAAGTATTTTTGCTAAAATTTTCAATTTTTCTTGTTCGTACCCCCTGCAAAGACATATCTCACCAGATTTCCCAAAAATTTTGCGAACTTTTCCGAAATCCACAAAAATACAGTTTTTTTTGTTGTGAAATATGTTAAAACTCAAGGGAAAATCTACAAACAAAAACATTTTCCGGCGGGGACCCCACTGCTCCGCAATTTTTTTTTACGAAAAAGCGCGCAGCAAAAATGCCAAAACTAAGCAATGATGTATTACTCCAACAGATGTACCGAATACAGAAATAAAATTCAAATTTTTTCAAACACAAATAGTTATTGAAGCGACAACCTTTTGCCGGCACACATTGGTATGTTGTCTCCAAATATTTGCTGTCCCCTGGACACTTGTCACCAAACACTTCAACACTTGCCTTCACCAAGCACGCCTGTTTACGTTGACAACTGTGCGAAAATGAATGTGGTCAAAAAGCTAAAGCAAAAAAAAAGAAAGAAAGAAGCGCCAAATATATACCGTAATTTTTTAAATACAAATTCAAACACAGTATACCAAAACTTTGAAAAAAAAAACTGTAGAAAAAGCATGTGCTTGAATTTTAAACTTCATTTTAATAGTGCAACAAAAAAAATCAAAGCATTGTGAAAAACAAAGATAGAGAAGAAGAAAAATTTGTAGAAGAAACTGAGTGAAAATGCTGAAAAAAACATAATGCCAAAACACCACGCCAAATTAACAAAAAAATTTTGAAAAGCCATGAAAGCGCGGACACTTCAACAATGTTTTTTTTCACCTCGGACGCATCCATAAACCGCGTCAAGGTATTTTGGGGTGCCAAAGCATTGGTCACCGCCAAAACTGGGCGGAAATGTGTCCAAATTCACTGGCAACACACACCTTTGACGGTGCTCACATCTGAATACATTTTTTGCTTTTTTGATACTTTTAAAAATTGCGCGAGAAAAATAATTTTTAAATTAAATATTTTTTATTTAAAAAATTTAGTTTTTTCATTGCAATTTAAAATCCTTAAATTAATATTTTGAAATAACCATTCATCTTTTCAGTTCTGCTAATTATATTTTGCTAACAGCGCCCCTTCATTAATATTTTGGACAATTCCCTTGAGACAAAATTTTGGTGTGAGCTGCTGAAACGAACGCACAGCAGAACTAACTAATTTAAATTTAATTAGTTTGTTTACACAATGCCAAAATGTTTGGCACTTTTACAAAAAAGGACAAACAAGGATTTTGCGCCTTCGTTTAATTATTTTCTTTTACAAATTACCATTTTAAATTTTTTTATCAAATTTATTTTTAAAAATTTCAATTTTACAATTTTCCTTTAGTTCGCCCCTGGGGGAAGGAAACTGTCACATTCAAAAAATCCCATTTACATTTTAGGAAAAGCTTTCGGCTTATGCAATAAAGCAATGCCATGTTGGCATGGAGAGATGTCCCAGGAGAAGCCCTAATTAGGAGCAATTTGCACTTTACCCACCCTTCCCCCCGGGCATTTCCCCTCCAAAATGCATTAGCGTTGTGCCATTTTCGCCGCCATTGCGCGGATCCGTTCCAATCGGATGGGCTCAAAGGCCAAAACATTTCCCCAAATCCATTAAAGGAATTGGTGGGAAATGTCAAAAAGCGATAACTTAATGATGTGAAATGATGTAAAAGTCATAAAATGGAAAGAATTATGTTCAATTTACATGAGAAAAAGAGAAAATTTCATAGTAAATTAAAAAAAAAATTCATAGATTAAAAAATAGATAAAATATGAATAAGTTATCTGCTTAAAATGGAAAATGGTTTTTTTTGGCAATTTAGAAGAAGAAATTATACGCACGGAGCAATTTAAGAACAAAAAATTTTAGATTTCATTATATTTTGGTGAAACAAAATTAAGTTAAAAATTTTCTCTGGAAATGTATGAAAAATAAATTTCAAATAAAATATATTTATTTTTTATTTTTTGACATTTAAAAAGTTCCCTCAACTTTTTTTTGCAAGAAATTTTCTCATCAAAAGCTCCCCCCCCCCATTCAACCCTGCAATTGTGTGGCTTTGAAAATAAAGTAATTTGAGTAAATAATGGCCACTTGATGAGCATCCTCTAACCCATCGCACTTTTTGCTCTCAAATTTTTTCATTTCCCATTCACAAAGGCACACAAATTTGTGCTTGAATAATGAATGGGTGGACAGCCAATAAATGGACAGAGAAATTGAGTTAAAAATTTGAAATTTTTTTTAAATTATGGAAACAAATTTAAAATTAATATTTTATAAAATTAAAAAATCTGTCCTGTCTTACCTATTTACAAAAAAAAATGTGAGACTATTTCTAAACCAGGAAAAACTTTGACGCAAAATTTCTGAAATTAATTAATTTATTTTTTAATTTAAAAGAAAGTTTACAAAAATATCTATATTATTTTTCACTTTAAGGCTTCTTTTTTTGAAAAAAATTTAATTGCCCTTTGGTTAATTTAGCATCATTTCTTATCCCTGCAATTAAGTGCCATTATTATGCCATTGGTAAGCTCTCGTGCCAAAACCACCTGGGCCTGGATAAATTTTTGACACATTTCTACCCAAAAAAAGGTGGCTTGTTCACCACCAATTCCATGAGGAGCAGGTAAAAATCCATTAATGGGCAGTGGACAGATAGGTCATCCGTGGGTTAATCCAAACCGGGAATTGGTGCCTTAGTCCAATAATGGCTTATCCGAAAATTTTGGCACTTTTTGTAATTCAAATCACTCAGGTGTAAAAAATGGAACAAAAACAAATTCTTTAAATTTCTATAAATAAATTTTAATTTTAATGAAACAAAATATTTTTTATTAAAAAAAATTACTAACGTACATATTGTAGAAAATAAAATTAAATCGGATTTTTTAAAAACAAATTTTAAAATTTGACTTTTAAACAAAAACAATAATAGTTTTATTAAGTAATTTAATTTGAAATAATTTAAGATAAGGTTAAACTTCACAGATTGTTTTGTATTTCTAGAAATTTAATTTATACAAAGAAAAATTTATTCAAACAAAAAAATTTTTCGTCATTTTAATCTTCCATTTCAAATTTTGCAAATTTCCCCCCCCCCCTCTCCAACTGAAGGATTAACTCCATTTTCTCAATTATTTGTTCAAGAATAACGAACTTCCAAATCCATCATAAATTCCATTCATCAGCAAGCAAGCAACCAAACCCAAGAGCAGTTTTGCCTCTTCCACTCCCCCCCCCCCCTCGAAATTCATCATTTTGTCCACCGGGGCCATTTGGTGAGTAATCTGAGCCCCCCCCCCGCGCCGGCCAATGCCCCTGCTTCTAATGGTGGTGGCCAATTTCCTCGTCTTCATCGCTAAATTATAGCCCCCTGCTCATTTTCGTGTCCGTTAGTCCGTTGCCCCCCGGGCGATGGATGCCACGCCATGATGAAAAGATACAATTATTTGTGGAAAAAAAGATGATGATGGATATATGATAATGATGAAATCGGTGGGGTGCAAAAAATGGCTGCCATTATCCATTATTAAATCATTTGTCTCCGGATGAATTGAGTCGGGCAAAAAAAAAAGAAATTGCGCAAAAATTGCATGTTATTCTTTTGAGATTTTTTAACTGGAAAACGATGGAAGAAAATGTGATGGAAAATTTTGAGTGGTGAAAGAAATGAGAGCAGCAGAAAGTGAGAGAGTGTATTCATTGATGAGACGCAAAGAAACAAAGATTTGAAATGGTTAAAATTAATTAATTAAAATGTCAGAGTATGGTCGGAGAAGTGACCGATCAAAAGTGCACTCAAATTTTTAAATAAAACCCGAAGAGGGTTGGGCCTCTAATCGAAAACCCTTTCTTAAATGATCAGAAATTAAATTAAGTAGTTTTGGACAGATTTTCCTTTGGTAAATGAACAAATCTTGGGGGCTAATCGATCAGCATAATTAACACATCAAATTCATCAGTTTAGTACCGATCTCGACTAGCAAAGTGTTCATCACTGTCGAATGATCAGTCTCATCACTTTGGCCTCCTGATCACTTAATCACACTCAAATTGAAAATTCATTTTGCCCCGATCTGATCAACAAAATTCTGCAACCATACTCTGACAGTTTATTCCGTTATAATTACGGTAGTAATTGATTCCACCGTATACCTGGCCTGCATCAATTCTTTGGTCCGATTGTTTGCGCATTGGTCTGTGATGTTGGTCAGTCTGTTCGGATTGCACTCAAGCAGTGTAAAGCGTCCAAAATTTGCTTCATGGATGACAATTCCATGTTGGGCCGGACAATGCAATGAAGCGAGCCCACCCTCACACACAACAATTGTCCCTGGAAAAAATAAGAAATTTAATTTAAATTAACATAAATATTAATGTTAATTTAAATAATTTACAAAAAAAATTAATCGAATGTGAAAAGAATTTAAAAATAGTTGAAAATGAAAATTTAAGAATGAAAAAAGAAAAAATAATGCAATTATTCCAATAATTTAATAATAAAAAATGTATGTTTTCAAAATAATTAATCAATAAAATACTAAAATTTTATCCATCATTCATCTAAAGTTTTGTTATTTTATTATCTTTTAATTATTTAAAATAGAAATTAAAAAATTAATATTTTTTTTGTGATGGTATTTAAATTTTCTTTTAAAATAAAAAATTATTATTTTTTATTATATTTCTTTAAATTTAAAATTAATCTTTTGATATTAATTTTCTTTTAAATATATTAAAAACGAAATCAGAAAATAGTTTTTTCTTTAAATTTTCTCCTTTTTTTTTTCGATACAGTAAACAAGATAAAGTCAATACAGTAAGACTCTGAGCATGCCATTGTTAAATTTCCGTCCAAAACTTTTCATTATAGTGACCCCAGCGCCACACCCTTTTAAGTTCAATGGAAAGGTGCCCCATAAAGTACCGCTGCTGTGCTGAAGATCCCTCGCAAAACTATAATTATTTATTTGCGCACGTATCAAATTTCAACAATAGCCAAAACAGAAATAAAACCCAATTTTATCGGCATTTTTAATTTATAACTTTATAAAAAAAAATTTGGTAAAAAAATTCTAAAATGAAAAAAATATTTTAAAAAATCATGAAAAATTTAAGTAAATTCTTTTTCAAAACAAAAATAATATTTCCCTAATTCTTCACAAATGAAACAGTCTATTTTCATAGCATTTAACTAATAAATTTTCTTAAGAATTTCCCCAAATTTTCGGTATAAATGTAAAAGTCTCTTTTTTCATGGCATACCAATCCCCGACTTTCGGCTCCCCGTTTTAAGCTCTCCAAATGGACTATGTCTTATGTCATCACCATCATCATCATCTTCATCATCACATTGTCTCCCACTGTGTGTGCTGTGTTCATCCCCAACCATTCCCATCAAATTCCATCCCCACAGTTTGATGGGTTCGGCACGGCATGGATCTTTTTATGTGTTTGTGAGCTGTGCCGTCTCCGTCCCATCATTGCTACTGGGGGAGGCGAAGATGAAAGGAATGGTGCCGAAATGGGAGAAGGAACACATAATGGACAGGAGGACAGACATGTGCCATCAATGGAAAAATCCATTAAATTTGGCATTATAAATAAATTTTAAAATTAATTTGAGCGGAATTATGTTTCAATAAATTTACATCACTTGAAAAAATTCCATTAAATTTGGCTAACGAAATTATTTCTAAGTGTTTTCTCAATTAGTCTGCAAAATTTTAAAAAATTCTCAATTAACTCTCAAAAAATTAGCGACAAAAATGTTTTAAAAATAGGTTTTTCAGAGTTCATTGGTTGGCCATTGTTTTGCAAAACTTAATGATATTTTGCGGAATTTTGTAGTCCAATAGAAAAACATTTAGTTTTAATCAAAAAAAAAATTGTAATTTTAGGTTTGGTAAATAATATTTTGAACTCAAGAATAACAAAATCCCCATAATTCAACCAATTACTCGACAATTTCACTATTTTTTTTACTAAATACTATAAGCCACTTTGCTTATACAGTATTTAAAAACGTTTTGTGTTTATGTCGGCATTGGAAGCCGAAAAAAGTGGTGGTGGTGGCCCACATTGAACTCTCGAGAGTCTTGAGTGACTAAATATTCACTCATCAAAAGGCTAACAGCAAAAAAGAGAACCATCGACGAGAGTTGCGGATAATCTGTTGTGAAAACATTCGTTTACTAATTTAGCAGACTCAGAATTTTTGGCGGGCCTTCTTTTTGAGTTTATGTATGTACCATCATGAGAATGGCCAAAAATTATGGTATTTGTTTATTGACCGACTCAAAAGCGATTTAAAAAAATAAATCGGTGTAATTAATTGATTGATTTTTTAAAAAATGCATTTAAAAACAAAATTTCGAGCCACCTAATTTGAGCTTTTCAATTTCAATTTCTCTATTCCTTTTAATTTCTTTTATTCTCCATTATTTAAAGAATTAAGAATGAAAATTTCATTTTTTTTTAAATTCAAAAATCGTTGAAAAATATTTTATTTAATTTTTCTAAAAAATCATTTGAAAAAATCAAAAATTCCTTTTTATTTACATAATAGAAATGTGAGAACGGAATCAGACCCCAATTGCTAAAAAATGTGTTTCAATTGTGCACAAATTTGAATTGAATTTGCAAATTCAGAGAATTTCGCATCGAAAAATTGGAAATTTTTTGTTCATCACACAAAGGTTCTGGGAAGAGCACAAAAGAAGGGGAAAAAAATTTTACATTAACATTTTGCCGACGATTTGTGAATTGATTTGACTTTGGCCCCAAAAGATGAGACGGACAGATGGCCAAACATTTTGTTCAAAAATTTAAATAAATTTTTTTTATTATGCAAAAAATAGTGAATTTTTTAAGAAAAGAAAAACTAAATTGACTAAACATATTTGTATAAGCATCAAGCTTTTTCTTGCATTCGAATTCAATTTAAAAACCAACAAAAAAAATTACCGAAAGAATAAAAATGTAATTAAAAAATAATTAAGTAATTTCCCATATTTTAAAACAATTTTTTACCCTATATCGTCCAGCAATTATTGGCATCATTATCAAACCGTAAATAAATCATCAAAAAAATAAATAAATCGGGGATAATGCCACCAACGGCGAAGGCCCAACATTTGACCCCAAGGGAATATTGTTGGGTGGTGGTAAATCCTCATTTTTAATATAAATCCAGCCAAACTGAGATTGCTGGTCGTAAACATCTTTTTCACAGAATCAGGGGACCCTCATTATCTGTTTATTTCCCATCTCACATCAATCCAAACCTGAGGGTGGCCACTTAATTAATGCCAATTTTATTACACGGAAAAAAATAATTAAAAAATTGAATCTTTTTCAAAAAGAAAGATTAATTTTGTTAAACCCTAAAGTAAGTGTAATAAATTAAAATTAGATACCTCAATAGCTTGGATTAAATTGAAAATAACAAATTTTGATTTTTTGCAATTAAAATTCTTTGAATTCGTACTGAAAAATTCTTTAAATTTGCAAATATTCTTTTTCAATTTCGCCGTATTGAATTTATTTTATCCAAAATTCATTTTAATCCAAATTTTATTTTTAATAAATTTTTTAACTGCCTCGAAATCCCCCATTTGGGATAAAAAATTTTTTTTTAATTTTACGATCAATTTCCCCGGAAACCTATATAAATAGGGAGGGCATTTTCGCGATGCTTCATCCTTCAAAATTAATTCTCCCCCTGCCCCGACGACTCATTTGCATGCAGAAAACGCGTAAAATTGCTCCCACAATGAAAGTGAAATAAATGGGCTGGCACCAAAATTAAAAAAAAACACTCGCGTAAGCAGCTGGCACCACACTCACCAGCCATTCATTCATTGTGCCAACCTCAAAAGATGGCACACCAAGGCAAATAAGCGTGGCCATTTGGAGGGATGGGATAGACAGCGGGAGTGTGAAATTAAGTATTGAAAAAATGGAGAGTGAATAGAGAAAAAAACAAAATGACATTTAAATCAGTTAAAATTAATTAATTGAATGAAATATAAAAAAAAAATAAAATATTATTTAAAAAAATAGAAGTGAAATGGAAATATAAATGAGTATTAAATTTAAAAAAACGCCAAATTATGGAATAAAAGGTATTGGAAAAATTGAATTCGTTTTAGAAGAATGAAGCTTAAAAATATTTGGCCATTGAACTTGATTCATAACATTATTCATTTTTAATTTAAAATATGAAAAGTTAATGAAAAATTTCCTATATTAAAATATAATTTTTTTTAACTTTAAAAATGGCACCCTGAAAATTATGGAATTCTTTTGTTGAAATAATTTAAAAAATTTGAAATAAAACTTTAAGGTTTGGAATTTTATTTGGTTTTAATTAATATATTTTTTAATAAAATTTAATATTTAAGTTTTACTTACTGTTTATTTCATTGGACCAGATTGGCGGACAGATCGACGACATAATGCAGAACAAAATGCCAAACAAAAATGCGCTGTACCGTAGCATTTTTTTTGTCGTTATGTGATGAAAGACGTCGGTAATGAGGTTAATTGTATGGGAGTTTTGAGGATGGACAAAATGGGTAATTAGGACATTTTCAGCTGATACGAGAAGGATTTAGATCTAAATTTTTAATGAAATTTTAATATGAAATTAATTATGCGTAATTTTTGTTTGATTGAATCAATTAATATTAAAAAAATTGTGGACCATTAATACACAAAATTGCAATGCTATGAATTTATAAGATAATTATTCCAATGAGCCGTGAATCAATTTCAAATTTGATCATTATTTTTTATTACCCCAAAAAGTATGTAAATAATTAATTGAAACCAAATTTTATTGAAAAATTAATTTTTACAAATTTTTATGAGTGGCTGTGTTTAGCCAAATCACCACCAAATCGATTGGCCTCGCTTTTCAAATAAAAATGTAATAATTTTTCATGATAAAACGGGGGTGGGATGAAATCGCCGCCGGGGCGATGGGATGGGATGCCCATCACCAGCATCATCATCATTTTCGCCTCCCCCCATCATATCGATGTCTCGACCGACAGAAAAAAGGGGGTGCCGCCGTCGTCGTCGTCAAATTATGCGAGGTCGAGAGCGATGGGAGAAGACAAAATCAGTGGAGAATGAATGTCTTAAGCAAAAAAGGCGCTAAAAGGCGCGACAAAAAATTTTTGATGACAAAAGACGGCATTTTCGGAGATAAAATTGGGTTATAATTTAAAGTTAATTCAGAAAAGAATTAAGCTGATAATGAGATTTTATTTTGGTAAAAAAAGGGTGGTATAATTTTGATTTAAGACGGCGACATTTTTTGAATAATAATTGTTTTTTTTGGAGAATTTAAATGATAAATTATGCAGAAATTGGCAATTATAAGTAAAAAAAAATCAAAGTTAATTAGGCATTTAATTGAAAAATGCTACATATTTCAGGTGAATGATAAGAAATCATATGGTGTAAAACAGTTTAAAAAATAGGAAATTCATTTATATTTAAATTTTTGTTTGTCTCCAGACCAATTAGGGAACCATGGAAATGCTAAGCGAAAATCTAATCCTGAAATGGCATAAAATTAATGCCGCACACACACATCGTTTTGTTTACGGAGTTGCAGCACCCGGATTTGGAATAAAATTAATGACTCTCGCGGTTTACATTTAATTGCTTCTAAATCAATGCAATTTTCTTAGGTCGAGAGAGAGGCTAATGGCAGGAAAATATTGTAAGCATTGAAATTCTTAAATTTGTTGAGTAATAGAAGGAATTTAACCCAAAATTTAAGCTTTCAATAACACTGAAAAAGATGTAGAATCTCGAGATTGAATCGATATTCTGATCAATCTGGGAATTTATGAAAACTGATTGATCTCGAGTCGAAATTTTCAAATCAATCTCGTGGATTATTGTCACAATTTCAGGGTTCTGATCACTCACAGAGCAGCTATTACTGCTGTCCCATATTTTCTGATCAATCGATTGAACTGTGTGGATTTGTTTGATCAGCACAAGCATCAACAGCAAGAGTGGGCGGGGATGGGAAGCGGGATGATTGTGACGCGTACACTAATGGGTGTCGCGGAGGGTGCCGACGAACTCTCAACCGCACCACCACCACCATCATCATCATCACATCATCTCCATCAGCAGCATTTCAGTGTGCTGCTACTTTATTTGTGTGTGTGTGTGTACTCATTCACCATTGTTATTTATCGATAAAAACCGGTTGCTAGCGGTGAGTAAATGAATTAGCACATCGACCGTCCGCCCGCCTGACCGCCACACATCCCCTGCGGGGGAAGTGGCGGGAGATGGCGGTAAAAATGGGAGACCGCGGAACAGTGTGCGGACGGTTGGTGGGTGGGATGGTGTGAAATATTATTAAACGGTAGCGCGGGACTCAATTCAATTTATGTAATAATTAAATTTAAATGAAAATTGATTGGAGCGGGGCGGAAAGAATATGGGAATGGTCAAAAGTCAGCAGAAAATGAACAATGGACAAGAATGTTGAGAAAAAGTGATTATTAAATGAGGAGAGTTGATAAATTAGTGGAAAAAATGCAATTAATAATTTAATATATGGCGCGAAACGAGAAATTTATAAATAAATAAATTAAATTATTTGAATAATTACAAAAATTTTTAAGATTTTAATTCCAATGAACTAAGGCTATGACCATAATATAAATAAATTTACATTTTAATAGTTAAAAAAAAAGCAACAGAATTAAATAAAATAAAGAAAAAAAAATGTAAGATAAAATTTGCAATTAAATGCTTTAATGGCTTGCTATGGGCAAATCGATGGGCAAAAACGAACATTGATGATGATTGTGTGGGGGAATGGGTGTTGTACGTGGGTGTAAAATGGCGAAAAAAAACAATTTGTGTAAAAGTGGGAAGAAAAATGCTAACAATAAATAAGGAAGGAACGAAGCTGACACGACACTCTTCTGTGAACATGAGTCATGTCATCACAGAAGAAGAAGAAGAAGCAATGAACAAAAAAAGAAAAAAAAGAAAATGCGAATGCGTAAATGTTTAATTTTATGTTCGAAATGAGAAAAAAAATTTAATTAAAAAATTTGCAGAAATCATAAACGATTTATGCATTAATAATCGATGTATGAAAGTTTGGACGCAACAGAAAATTTGCGTGAAATTGAATTTTCATAATCGGCTGATCACGGATCCGACATACATTTCGACCACTTCCTAAATCCTAACCCCGATTCTGACACAACGTCGAAAATATCACTAATCCGGCATTTGGAATAATTCCAAATTCGTAACCAGACTCGGATACAAACATGTAAAGCACACCTCGATACCCTTAGGGAATAAATTTTGACACTGGATTTTGATGAAAAATTATTTTAGCCATTTTCACAGAAATGCTTTTAATTAAACAAAATGTAACATTTATTTAACCCAATTTTGACCCAGATTTTCTCATAGTGTGTTTGCATTTGAAGCAACTCGGAGCTTGATTGGGGTAGGGAGTGAGCTGCTCTCCCGCTTCTGCTTGCTGATTTTGATGACGGGAAGAAGCGGTGGAAAAGCAATGAAATTGAGGTTGGATATTTTGCAGCCCCCGACTCCCCCGCGGGCAAAAATGGGCAGGAATTTGAGAAGACGAAGATGGAAATGGACACACACACGGCGTGGGAAATGAATGAGAATGAAATTGCAAAACCCCAAATGAAGGACATTTAAGAGCAATGGTTGCTTGTTGGTGGTGGTGGCGGTGCTGGTGGGGAGGAAGTAGCGGAAAAGGCAATTAACAAACGGTGGGTAAATTGGGGTGGTTGAAAAACAAAATTTTCTCGAAATTTTGTACTGAAAAATTTTGGAAAAAATGTGAGAAACGAAATTTATTGATAATTGTGTTGATGATAACTGAATTTTTTCAAGATAAAAAGAAAGATACAATTAATAAAGGCTAAAAATTGAGGTGCAAAGTTTTAACCGAAAATTTTGCACCAAAAATTAAAAAAATTGGAATACCAAAAGCAAGAAATTCGACCAAAACATAGGTGGTTAAAACAAGTTGCTGAATGATAATTGACGAATATTTTTTTTTCCGGTTTTGTTGGTTAAAAAAAGGATAAAAATGTTAAAAAAAACGCATTTTAAAATGAAAAATTTCTCAAAAATAGAATTCAAATAAATAGAAAAACTTTCACTGATTTAATTCTCCTGTAAAATATTTATATATTCTTACAAAAAGAAAATGGAAGAAAGGGAATAAATCTGTTTATCAAAATGGCAAATTGTATACAAAATTTCTAACAAACATCCGCCCCATTCGCCGACTGTCCCCTCCGGCGACGCGGAAGAAAAGTGCTCCTCCTTCCTCCGAGCAAAAGGGGGCGGGCGGGGGGTGGGGGGCATTTTGTGGAAGGAATGCACAACGCCCGCCGGCGTGGGCGGGGCGGGCAAATGACACACATCTGCTGCTATGCCTAGGGGGTGGTGGGGGTGTTCAGCAGAGGCAATAGTAGTAGCCCCTCGGGGACCGGCAAAAGTCCAGGGTCAGCCCCGCCCCCACCCCCATTTTGCCATCGGCGCCGCGCCGCCATGGATGTGGAATGCCGGGGGACACCTTGCTGATTTGGCGGCAGCGATGTGCCGCATGATGTTTGTCCCCTGAGGGGAGGAGGAGGAGGGGATTGGATTTGGGAATGGAAAAAAAGGAAATAATTAAAAGGCAAATATGGTCAAGGGGGATGGGGGGGACATGGATAATCTTTGAAAAATATACGGACAATGTCATTGGGGTAAAAGAGCCCCGATTTTTCGGGGTTGAGTTTCCGAGGCCGAATGTGAATTGTGGAGGATGAGGGGGGGGGGGGATCAGAGGGATAGGCCCAGAAATGCCGGTGATTTGAGGTTGGGGGGCGACTTGAAACAAAATGGAAACTTGAATTTTTATACAAGAAAGGGATAATACCGCAGATTATAATTTAATCAGAATTGCTTTTTAATTGTTTAGCATTGGTTTATAAAAATTAAAATTAATTAAATGAAATTGAATAGGAAAGTTTGATGGAAACACTAAACCAAGAGTTATTAAGAGCTTTTCAAAAAAGTCGAAAATTTAATTCAAGAATTAATTAGACTAAGTAAGTATCTAAGAAATGGTTGATTTTCTGCATTATCTTTTCAAGATTTTTCAGCCGACATTAATGCATACTTTCTGAACTGACAAATCCAAGGCCTACCCAGCAATCTATTTTATTACTCAAATCCAATTTCCACCCTAAATGAAGGGGGGGGGGGGTGAGGGAAAAAACTGCACAAAATGCTTATTAAGCCCATTCATGAAGTGAAAGGTGGAGTGTGAAGCAAACGAGAGAACGGGGCAGAGGGGGCGGGGGGGGGGAGAAGCGCACATTGTGTTAATGGGATGGGTGAGGGCGGGGCGTGGGCGCGCGCTTCATCGACTTTCATATCCCCTCCGGAGAGGCTTTACCTGCCGGTGCTGCTGCTTTGTTGGTGATGGGGGGGGGAGATGGAATGGGAAGGGATGGGACGCGAATGTATGGGTTAAGTGGGGTCGGACGGGGCCCCCCGGGGGTGGGGCACGGGGGACAGAAGTGGGCCAAATGCGGAGGGCGGGGGACACAATGTTTGTGCAACACAACAGCAACAACAATCGGCGGCGGCGGACGACTACCGCTCGCTGACGATGATGATGAAGACGGACGATAATGGGGGGGGAGGGGAAGATATTTATAAATGGATCACAAAACAGCAAGCAGAGATGGGATGAAATTTATGGATTTTTGATTGGAAAGTGTGAAAAGAGTTTTAATGGAAAATTTGGGAACAAATATATTTAATGAATCCATTCATTAGTATGAGAAAAGTGTGGTGCGATTTGAGAGGGTGGGATAAGGTGGGTTTTCGAACATATTGGGTTGAGGGGGCTTCGATATTATGAAATATGGCCAACCCCATGACATAGCAACAATATTACAGACTTTATGAAATCTCTTAAAATCTTGATTCCTGAACCGAAATTTTCTACCAACAATTATGGATCCGCGCCATCTTTTACTTGACGCTCGCGCTCCCGCCGGAGATCCTTGGAAATCCCGATTTTTTTTTGGACTTCTCCGATTTCCAACAAAGCGGCTCCCCCCCCCGCGATTTGTCGGAGACGCACCCAATTTAAAATTTTTCAAAAAATTGTTTGTTTGTGATAAGAAGGGCAACACAAAAAGGAATGAATCATCTTCAAAAAAAGATAAAAGGGTAACAGGAAAAATCCTTGGCTTTTTCTAATTGTTCAATGAAACGGAAATGGCCAACATAAAAGAACAGAAAAAAATGAAATGATTAATTGCTGAGAAAAAATGATTAATTGCTGACAAAAAATGATTAATTGCTGACAAAAAATGATTAATTGCTGACAAAAAATGATTAATTGCTGAACAACAAAAGAATCATCAAGCAAAGATCAATAAGAAAAAAAATGGTGGCCAAGACCAATACGGATATATTCTTTGAAAAAAATTTATCTAAATTCAAATTCGCAACAAAAGTTGGTCTCTTCATATAGGAATGATGCCAAATTCTCGACATGCCCCGAATATTGTTCCCGTTAATTATGGAAGGGTGATTTAAAACAAAAATGTATTAAAATTAATTACACAGAGACATTAAATAAAGGGTCATAATTTCAGTAAAATGCAACAATTTTGCATAAACAATAATGCTTTTTGTTTCTTAACCTTTGCCATCATCCCTATTTAAATAAATGATTTGTCGGGAGACGGGGCAGGGGAGGTGGTGGTGGGGGGGGACAAGTCATCACTTTAAGAGGGGCAAATGTCCGGTGGGGAAGGAGAGCCCCCGGGGGAAGGACAGGGGAAGCTTTACACAGCGCTGTTGGAAACAAAAAAACATTCAGGTGTAGGGGCTGCTGGGGTGTTGTTGTGCAGCAGCACAGCGTACAGAGTTTCGGTTTTCTTTCCTGACTTTAAAAGGTCAACAGCACCTGGGGGGGGGGGGGAAATTTCTGCCAAAAAAAACACCTGCCCCACTGCTGGAGGGGTTAAAATGTTGTCAAAAAGCAGCGAGGAGGGGGGGGGGGGGGGTTCGAGAGTCTCGGAGGCTTTTGTTAGTGTTATAAGTTGTTGAAAACTTTAGTGGCCAAGAAATATTATGACCGGAAATTCGATATGTAAATTTTGTCGCCCTGTATTTATAAATCAAAGTTTCTTGATCAGCATGGATCAGAAATTGTGGGGTTGCTTACATGAAAGAAAAATGCCTCCATGCTAATTAGCATTAAAAAATAACAATTAAAATTAATAAAAAAAAGTGATATTTTTTGTGAATGATCTACAAAAACATAAAATTAGGACAAGGGTCAACATGGATTTAAAAATTGCTTGATGTAAAACCGATCAAAAGCATACTTCTTATTTTTTGTCGATGGCATTGACATGACAAATATTTAAAAAAGTATTCATTCAATTCCTAATTACTAGAATAAAATATACTGAGTTGTCCACCCACCTTAATTAAGTACTACATATTATTAAATTATTAGCACACTTAAACTGGTACAAATTGAAAATTTTGAACAATGCAATTATTATTTTTATGGATTTCCTTTTTCTTCAATGATGAGAAGCGTCCATTTATAAAGCAGTGAATCCCCCGCCAAAACAGAGGAGAAAAGGACGGGGCGGGGGTACCAATGGGACGGGGACGACGGCGAATGGGACACATTTTGCAGCAGATTTGGGACCCCGGTTTCTGCTGCTTTTGGTGCAGATGGCGCCGCCACCACCATTGCCGGGGGCGATGGAAGTGTGTGTGCCGAAAATGCGGCTAAGCATGTGCCCGCCGCCGGAGGGGAAGAAAATGCTTTTTGGGGTGGGCGCTTTGCGGATGGGCGAGGGGCATTGGAGGGGTGTGGCGATTGGTAGCGCTCTGTTGCCCCCGCGGGGGTTCAAAAGAGAACGGTGACGGGGCCGGGGAGGGCGGGGGGGGGCGGAGGGGGGGGGTGGGGAGAGAAGGCAAATTTGTGGAGGAGAGAGCGCTTTTGTCGGTGTCTAAAGAGGGGCCCCCAAGGGGGGGAGTGGATGGAGAAGGACGGCATAACTGCTGGAAAATTCATGGCGGTGGTGACAAAACAAAACAAAACAATGCACATACATATGATGAGTGAAAGTGCTGCTGTGCTGTGTATGTGTATTGAAGTGAACAAATAAAGATGAACTTTATAGTAAAAAGTGGAAAATTAAAATTGTAAAAATGAAAATTTAAATAAATAATTTTAAAAAATAAATTAATTTTGGGCTAGGGTTGATGGCTTATTTATGGAGAAATAAAAAAAACGTGAAAAATTTAATACATACAATTGACATAATCCCATACATAGAATTTAATAAGAAAAAATTAATTGATGTCCGTTATTTTTAGTTAAAAATTTCAATTTCCTTTTTTACCTAGTTTTATTTTAATTTTTTAATTTTATTTTTGTTACCTAAGAAAAATGGCACAAAAAAATCACAAATGCAAAATAAATATAAATTTATAGATAAAATATTAAATTTAGCTATTTTTATGCAGCCACAGGTCCAAAACAAATCCATCAGCAGCAAATTAAAACAATGGACACGCACATTAACCAGGGGCATAATAATAAACAACACAATGCCAATAAAATGAAATTGGCAGGTTAAAAGTTTGCCTGCTGTCTGTCCACCATTGTCCATTGTCCATGGATCACATCACACCACAACAAGATTAATGGTCACAATCAGCACACCCCATAACCACCACTGACTGCACTCGCAAATGGTCATTACGCGGGGTTAATTGTCCGTCCGTGCGCCCGCCGGTCCATCAACAATTCACCCGCCCATGCCCACACACTCAACTCTCAATCCGTAAAACAATGACCGTGAAATTGGCTTGGCGCATTGTGCTGGTGGGCAAAATTTTCGATTAGGCAATAAAAAGAAAAAAAAATAGTAAAATAAAATGTGGAATTTTTTTAAGTAAAAAGAGTAAATGCGTTTTATGCATATTGAAAAATATAACCTTGATATCCTTATTTAAATATGTGTTTATTAAAATAAATTAATTCTTTAAAAATATTTTTAAAAAATTTAGACAAAATAATTTAAAAATATTTGTTAAAGGCAAATTAAACAATTTTATTAGCTTCTTAAAAATAAAGCAAATTAATTTAAAATAACCTAATAAGAATAAATGAGCAACATTGAATAACTTAACTAGACAAATGACTTAAACAAATACCAATTAAAAATCGCGTAAGCCTACTCAACTCAACCAAATTAATCGTCTTAATTAAATTAAATTATTCCATAAATAAATTTAGCCACTAATTATAAGCCAATTAGGTGGATGGTTGGCAAGCCCATGCCCAAAAGCCCAAGCCGTGGTGCCCTCCCCTGCTCAAAACAATAAATAATCGTCGACGCTAAACTCCGCCAATGTCGTTGGCTAAAACAAATATTTGTATATTATTTTTGGGGCTGATGATAATGGTGATGATGATGAAGTAGCCTATTTGGTGGCTTTTCCAATACAAAACTGTGCTGCTTTTGCCGATGGGAGGGATATCGGAACGGATGGCTGTGGAGATAAATGATGATGAACGATGGCGCGGGGCGGATGGGATATGAGGGATATGATGACCTTGATCCCGTCACGAAAAACTTTATCTCATCACTCATCAACGTTCCCAGAGGGGGGCCGGGGGGGCGGGAGACAGAAGAGGCAAAATTAATTGGGCATAAAACAAATATTAAGAAAACGGTTGGTGTTTATTATTTTAATTATGCGCATAATTATGCTTAGGTATGCCGATTTTGCCTGGGGCAAAGGCAGACAGTCAAATTTGGTGGGGTGATAAGCTATGTTGATGGACATAATTAGAATCATTTAAAATAATTATGTAAAAATTAATTGCTTTATCGTTTATTGGCGCAAAAAGCCAAAATTTAATTTAAAATTATCTAAGAAAATTAAAAAAAACAATACAAAAAACCAACCTCATACGAGTCAGGAAGTTTTCCAAAAATAACGAAAAAATGAAAATGTTACAAAAAATTTGGTTATTTTTTAATGGTGGGAAAGGATGAAAATGCTTAGATTTTGGTGGACGATAAACATTTTTGAGCAAAAATGAAATTGTTTTTAAGTATAAGATTAATATTTTTTTGAAAAAAATGTAGTTATTGTATTTAATTCATTTTCAGCGCTTGGGATCCTTAAAAATTTAGTTTTTTTTTAAAATTTCGGTATCCTCCTTGGGTTCTTTTTAAAAATCAGGGCTATTTATATATTAAAAAGCTTTTTTATAAAAATATATTTTAAAAATAATAATTTTAAATTCACTGACAATGAATACCAAAATTTAAATTTAAATTCGTTTTTCCTTTTTTTGTCAAATGTAACATGCAATAAATTTTCTTGTGAACACACTCTGTTGCGCAATTTGGTCAACATGAACAAACATTGCGCAATCTTTTTCGTTCAAAATGTTCAAAAAACGTAAAAAGCGCATTCATCTAATCTCATATATTTTCGCGCACTAAAAAAAAATAATAAAAATTAAATTTTTGTAAAATTAAAAACGAAAAATAATAATTCAAATAATAAAATTGTGCGGCAATTAGTCGGTGGCAAATTGGTCGTATAGAAAATGTTAGCAAATTATTTACGCGTTATGCATTATGCATTCATCTGCTCCATTAGATGCATCTCTTCTGCTGATCGTAGCAAATCGCTCCGATCGTTTTATTTATTGTAAAAAGCTGCCGATGGATTTTGGTTTGAACAATTGTAATATAATGGAAAAGACACAAAATCCGGACAATAAAACAGGGAATTCTTTATTAACAAAATATTTTCTTAATTGAAAATACGAATAATTTATAGATTTATACGTTTATTTAGATCTTATAAAGAGAAGAAAAATATTTTATTTATGAATATTTTGGCTTTAAATTAAATAAAAAAATCAATTGGTGATTTTGTGAATAAATAAATTAATAATTCTCCTTAAAAACATAATTGATTTGCTTAATTCATTCACATAAATTCGTCAATTAATTCAAATTCAATTTATTATTAAAATATTAAAAATAAAAATGCATTTTTGCATTTTGATATTTTTTATTATTTTCTTTGCTTTTAAAATTAAATCCGCCAAAATCCGACCAAATTTTGATGAAATATTTGGCGACGGATGGCACAAAAATGAAAGTGAAAAAGAAATGATAACTGAACAAAATGAGCAAAACGCACAAAATAAAAACTCACAATCAGCAGTACCCGTATGCATAAAGATCAGGATCGGATCCTCGGATCTTGATCCACGAATCACTGATTCGAGGGTCGAAAAATCCGTGGATCAAAATCCGTATGCATAAAGATCGGATTGGGTGATCCATGGATCACGATCCGTGGATTGTATTCCTTTTAATCGTAACTTAGCTTAAACTTAATCAAATTAATGAATTTTTGTATGAGCAACAGCTCCAAGTATCCGCTACTACTTATGTAATTTAAAAAAAATTACTAAAAATTTACAAAAAGTTGTGACAAAAAACTTCCAAAAAATTTAGACTCAACAATTTATACCCTAACTTTTTTTGAATTCAATAAAATTTTTTGAAATAAACTGAATAATAGAGAAATCTTTGGGCTATCTAATTATTTTAAAATCAAAATTGGTTCTTTCTGAAAAAAACTACAAACCATAATATGTAATAATGATTCATTACATTTTCGATTTTTCGAATTGATTTCCTCAAATGATGCGAAAAAATTAAATAATATTTGTCAAATAAATTCCCATATAAAATAATTTTTATATCACAAATATTTCAAAATTATAAAAATGAATTTATTGCTTTTAATATTTATTATATTTTGCGTATTTTATGGAATTAAATGCGGCAAAATCCGACCAAATTTCGACGAAATATTTGGCGACGGATGGCACAAAAATGAAAGTGAAGAAAAAATGATTAAAATGGAACAAAATGAGCAAAATGATAACTCTACAGCAGTTGATCAAATGGGTGAAGAAATGGGAATTGACCCAAATGATCAACAAAAAAGAGAAATAATTAAAAAATTTGATGCAATTAAAGAAAAAATTAGAGAAAAGGGAAAACTTGAAATAAAAAATAAAAATAAAATCGAATGTAAAATTGGAAAATTATTAGGCACAAGTCGCCATAAAATATACAAATGGAAAAAAGAATTAAATTTAAATAAAAAGAAAATTAATAAAATGAAAATGAATTTTTATGAGCAGAAAAAGAAAGAATTCATTGAACGAATTGATGAATTTAAGAGTTTATATAGCCAAGGCAAACAGAAAGAATTTGTGAATGAATTGGGAATTGATGAAAAGACATTTATAAAATGGAAAAAAGAATTGGTGCCAAAATACTATAAAAAGTATGAGAATTGATGTATTTAAATTTTAAATATTTTATGCATTAAGTAATTATTCCAATGAGGACAAATTAAAAATGATGAAGCAATATTCCGAAATTAAAGAAATAAATCCAAAAATCAAGGACGAATTTATTGCTAAGGAATTGGGAATTAAATATAATACAATGAGAAAGTGGAAAAAACAATTTGCTTCCACTTAATCCAGTGTTTCTATCGAAAATTTATCAAAATCAGAATACCGGGCTTCAAAAATCAGATTTTGGGGTCGAAAATTAGAACATTTTGCGAAACTGCTTCAAAACAGTTGTTTTTACATTGTATTTAATCAAAAACGTATTAAATATTATATTTTCACCTCCCATGATTGATTTGAATAGTATTGAGGAGTAAATTAGCAAACCGTAATTTCATTGTAATGGGAATTAAAAAATCAGATTTTTAACAATTTTTTTGCGGCGCATTTAACAAAAAAAAATTTTCATGAGAATAATGATGGATGGGTCCGGGTGCCAATAGGCTGCCGCCGAAATTTTTTGAAAATTGAGTGCAAGTTTTTAACAGATTTTTGTCGAAAAATTGTCAAATTTTGTGATTTTTGAGCTATTTTTTATGAAAATAATGGATTTTTGGGTCCGACGGTGCCAATAGGCTGCCGCGAAATTTTTTTGAAATTTTGGCAAGTTTTTAACGAGTTTTTGTCAAAAAAGAGCAAAATTTGCGTCTAACTTTAAAATTTCTAGTAAAGTAATGACATTATGCCATAAAATTCAAAATTTTTTGTTTTTTTAAAAGAAATCAGAACAAATTTTGTTCGCTACACCGAAATCAGAACATTTCTGACAAATCAGAACAGATAGAAACCCTGACTTAATCAGCGATTTCGCATTATTATTATAAAAAGAACTAAATCAATGACAAAAATTGCTTAAAAAAATTGGAAAATGGAAGTAAAACAATGCACAATGTTTGATTTTGCGTTTAATGTCATGCCTTTTAAATTTTTTGCCAGACTAATAAAATTTAAATTTTCACTGTTTTATCCCCCTTTTTAACACTCTTCTTTGTTTTAAAAGTTTGATTTTTTGTAACTATAAAACCGAACGCCGGACCCGAATTCGAACAAAATGTCGAAATTCAATTTTTCGGATTTCGCATTTTTCGTCTAAAAACGGGTTAAATGTTATTTAATCGCAAAATTAAAGGCTTTCAGCAGTTTGTGTCCGTGTATTTCAACTGATTTTGAATTAAAAATTCCAATTTCGAAAAATTGGAATTTGGACTTTTTGTTCGAATTTAGGTCGGGGTTCGGAATTCAGAACATTGTTCTTATAGAATTTACTTTTATACTACAATACTTAATGCTACAGAATTTTATTTTAAAATATTTGTATCACTGACGCTTTTTCCGGTCACGAATTAAATAAGAATGTTTCAAAATTCCAAAATTCATTCAAATCCAAGTTTTTCTCAAATATTTTCAATTTTGAAATATAAGTTTCAAATTATAGATTAAATAATTGAGTTTATTATGGGCTATAGAGTGATACAAGTTTGTAGGATTGGGTAAATATAAAGTAAAAGGTTTTATGATGCTCTAAACTAGGCCTGTGACAGAATTGGCGGGAGTGAATTGGCCCACTCCGTTATACCGTAATCGCAAAATTTACATATATACAGTATACAATTAAAATGGCATAAATTGCAAAAATAAGAATATTTATTTTGGATGCTTATGTAATTGAGCATTTAAGCCAATCTTACAGCCATCAACACCGTTTAGGATTGCAGAGCAAACACACAATGCACATAATATAATGGGGGGGGGGAAGAAGCATTTCGCGGTTGACGGAAGGCTTACGCCAGCCGATGCCGGACCAGCTGAGGCCCATAAGACAGAGTCCCCCATTAGAGAATTTACCCAAAACTAGGCGGTTGGCCCAATGACACAAAATTCGAATCCGAAATTAGATTCTTTAAAAAAGCTTAGTTCAGGATCCGAAAAAGATTTCAGGATCTGAAAAAGACCGGAATTCTAGAATCAAATGTTACAGAATTTTGGTGATCTATCTAATGCAATGGATTTAATTTTATAATTAAAATTGTTTAATAAAAAAATCAAAAAATTCCTATGCTAAATGTAAATTCATAGAAATACAAAAGTCAACCATCAGTTTTTGCATTTTGGATTATACGATTTTGTACAATTTATCAATAGAGAAAAAGATGATTCAAACGCATTAATTCCCAATACTCTCAGTGGTTCAGAACTGAACCGACCCACTGTAATGCGTTAATTTGTGGGACTCGGTGATTAAGGACTGAACCGACCACTCCACTCACATTTACGCCACCCGATCAGAGAGCTTTTTGGAGTGCTTCTTCCCGGCCTTGGATTCATGGGGGAATTGGTGGGCTTTCCGTGTGGTGAGTTAACAACAACAAGCAATTTGGCCCACCAATACCATTCCCATTAGCATTGTGCTAATGGCGATAGTGGTGGTGATGGTGGTGGCGGTGTTTGAATAGTGGTCGTAGGATAATATTTCGGTGCTCAACCACCGGTGGCAGAGGAAGAAGCCGTTGGTTTTGGCCAAATGCTTCTCCTCTCCTCCCGGCCCTCCCCCCCCCCCCCCCACCAAATTTTGTGTATTGTCAAACATTTTGGCCAAGTGCCCCATCGGTTTTGTTTCGTTTCGTTTTCGTTGATGTATGAGAAAATTGTTGTACAAATATTATGTGCGTACATCATATTAGTGAACCAAGGAAAATGGTTAATGAGAAATGAGGTGAATGAGAGGTTTCAATGTTGGGAATTGAGTCAATTTGCGTAAGAGTTACGGAAGACAATGAGAATTTGTTTGTCTTAGTTTTTTTTTTTGAGGAGATGGTTTAGAAAAAAAGTAGATAATGAAAAATATGATGGCGCTTTTCTTAAAATTGCTAAATATTCTCCCCCCCCCCTCATGCTTTCTTTAAAAAATTTTCAAGATTTAAAATTTTATAATTTAAAATATTTTAAGAACAGAGAATCAGAAAAAATAAAATAAATAATTTTTTTCACGAACATTATCAAAAAAAGAAATTTTGGTTGAATTTTACTTATTGTTGAAGCAAAAATTTCTAGAAAAATTAAAAAAATGGTAGATTTCTGAAACTAAAAATCGTTAATAAAATAATTTTATTTAGCCTATTTTGTGTGTATTTGGGTTATCTGTACCTATTTTCGAATATTTTGCACCTATTTAATTAAAATTTTCCTCACCTGAAATCTCCGCCCTAGAAATTACTATCAATTTGGTTTTTATTTAAAACTTATTGAAAATTTATTAAAAAAGCTTTAAATTTAAATTTAAAAATTTTTTTCAATAATATATTAATTATTATTAAATTTTAAAATTATCGCATCTACTATATTATATGATTTTTGTAAGTAAGAAATTCATTTAAGTAAATATAGAGTTATAATATACATATTTTTAAAAATATTATTAAGAAAATTCAAAATAAATTTATTTTGTTTTTATTGAAAAATTGAAACAAAATATTTTAATTTTGCCACCCTTTGGCGTTGTGTAAGCCATTCACTCGCTCTCGTTCATGTCCGACCCTTTGACCAGCAGCTGTCAACAACAATTTTATGCTTTTTCGGCACTTTTTGCACAACAAGAGTGCGGTTGGCGGGTGTCCATTTTGACAGATGCTTTACCATTTTGCGGAATTTTCTCCCCAGGGAAAGATGCAAAAATGCGGCAAGTGCAAAATTTGTGGGAGAATTTTATAGAATCAATTTAAATTTTGGAGAAAAATTTAAGGAAATTTAATAATTTATTTGAGAAAAAGTAAAAATATGTATTGTTTTAAAAAAGAAAAAATAATAATTAAAAAAAAAATTTCTTTAAATATTAAAATTTTTTAATTGAGTTAAAAAGAAAATATATTTAAATATTTGAAAATAAATTAATGAAATAATTGATTTAAAATAAAAATGCAAAATGAGATTTAAATAAAATTTTGATTGTTGAAAACAAAACCAGGAAAAGAATAATATGTTAAACAAATTATAATTCAAAAAATAATATAATATCAAATAATGAAAATATTTTTTTTTAATTATAAAAGTGTATTAAAAAAATCTTAAAAATTTTTCAAAACAATTTAAAAGAAACTGAAAATTAAATGTAAATAAATTTTAAAATAAGTACAAACGAAACCAAAAAAAAAGAATAATTGTTTCAAAAAGTGAAAATTTAGGAGCTGCAACATAAAAAACCAGTTCAACAACACTAACATATTCTCCAAACAAAACGCCACACACACAAACACACAAAAGCATGGACAATGGACAAAATAGGGTCTGAAAAATAATTTTAGGGGGAGCAAATTACAAAGAAAATTGTCTTCGTTGGTGGCGGTGGTGGTCAATGGGGGATGACCATGAGCCAACCCATCCGCGCGCGGAAAGACGGACGACCACAAAATCCGCTTGGGGCGGGCGGGCGGTTGATGCGCAAATATATACAATTATTTGCCCGTTTTTTTTTGTTTGGGATTTTGGGGATAGATTTGTGGAGAATTTTCCTTTTTTTTTGTGGTGGCGGGGGATAAAGATGGATTTGTGCGGTAAAAATATGTGGGTTTGGGAAAGGCGAAATGGGATTTTGTTGGGGAGGAACAAAATAACAGCAAAAACAACAACATCCAAATTTGGTGCACAAATTTGTGGGCTGAAGAAATAGCGCACCTAACATATAAATAAATCTACGGTTTTGAGCAAAAATGGATTTTTGAAAAAAAGCTTTTTATTTGATCGAAAATATTCGAAAAAATTTTTAATATTTACCCAAATTATTATTTAAATTTAGAATATTAAAAAAAAAATTCTGTTTATTACAATACAAAATAATTGTAAATGTTTATGTCGGATTATTTATAATAAAGACTATAAATTTTTAAAATTTAAATTTACAAAATCTCATCGGAATTGGAATTTTTTTTTGTTCCTGGAAAGGCTGTCAATAACATTTATTTGGTTTACCCGCCGAATAAGTGTGGCGGCGGTCATCGGCCAACTCAGCAAGAAATATTTTCTCAACAAGCTGTTGTGTCGTGCTCAATTGTGATGGTGTGAGAAAATTATTGGTCTCTGGGGAAAATGTGAAAATCTTGAAGAGTCCGAAGGTTATTTTCATTCCTAAAATACCAATAAAAAATTTTTGTGGCAATACAAATAAAAAGCCAAAATTAGAAGATGAAAAATTTTTAAAAAAATTTAATTTAATTTAAACTGCACAAAATTCGAGAAATTGTCCCTCAATTAAACGTTTTAATAAAAAATTTTCAAATTTTTGAAATAATGAAGAAAATGAATTTCATATATAAAAAAATTCCAAATTTTCAGTGTTTCCAATCAAATCCTGGCGAAATTTTTTTATCACAATTTAATAGAAAAAATAAATTGAAGAAATTTAAAATTTTAAAAATATTTCCATTTGAAATTTTTCAGTAAGTAATTAAATTTATTTTCCCAAAGACTATTTTCATTTTGTTCAGCATATAAAATTTTAATTAAATAAATTCGTCCAATTAATTTAAATATAAAAAACAATTTTTTATATAAAAGAGGCATTTATTTGTTCAAGAAAAAATATGTGTAAATAATAAATTTTTATTTGTTCACAAAACAATAAAAGAAATTTTCATTAATTATTTATAGAAAAAGAGCAAAGAAATTGAACAATTTTCAAAGAAAATATTTGCCGACTTGCTCCAACGACTTTCCAATGTGAAAATCAAATGTTTTTGACCTTCATTTGGCGGAGCAGGAACCGCTGCAAGATTGGATTTTTTCAGTGAAATTGGGCTTAAAAAATTGGCGCATAAAACGAATGGTGAGAAAGATTTCCGGAAATTTTTTGCTGAGTTTTAAAACATTTTTTTTTATGCCAAAAAAATATGGAATATAAGTGTTGAACTATGAATAAAATAATTAAACATTAAATTATCAGTGTCATCAAAAGTGATCAAAACACGAAAGAATGCGCTGAGAAAAAATTGGGAATTTTTGCAAGTTAATTAGTAAATTTTAGTTGAATTTTTAAATTATTATTGACGAAATTTTAATAAAAACATTTGGGAATGATGGGACAAAAAGAGAAAAAAAAATGGTAAAAATGGAATAAAATAAAAAGTCAGCAGTTGATCAAACAGTGAAAAAAATGCAAATGTATAAATAATCGAATACGCGTTTCGTAAAAGTGCCTTTTTAAGGGTTTTTTTCGAGAAAAACTCGTATAACTTTGGTTAAGCATAACCAAATTAAATAATCTTAAATATCATATGATACCTCTTCTAAAAAATTGGCGAAGAAAAATGAATGGTGAGAAAGACTTCCGAAAATTTTTTGCTGAGTTTTAAAACATTTTTTATGCCAAAAAAAAACAATGAGTGAATTATTATTGAATAAATAAAATAAAAATATGTAATCATATTTTCGTATTCAAAATACATATTTTCTAATAATAAATGATTTATTAATCAAACGCGGGCAAATTTTGTATCATTCGAAATCTCTTGATTAGATACATTTAACTCAAAGAATAAAGTCAAACCGATGACTTCTGACCAAAGGGACAACTGAGTCCCAGTGAAAGTAGAAAGGTTTCAGTACCAAAGAATTATAATTAATTTTTCTTCTTTCATGCATAAAAAATGTGGCGCTAGTTGCAAAGTGTACCATGTTGAACTACGGCGGGCAGTAGGTGGGGCAGACTCAGGTCCTGGAAAAATCCGTGCGTGATCCGCAAGCGGTTGACTAATTGGCGCCTGTGGCGCTCGTCAGACCGCTTTCTCCGCCCTCCGTCTCGACAACTAATTTCCTTTAAAGATTTCCGAGACTTTATAAAATCATTTAAAGCATATTAAACTCGTAAATTTGGTCGTATAATTTATTATCCATTTTCTTACAATTTTAATTTTCGCTTATTTTTTATTATTTTATAATAATTTAATCATTCATCATCCAATAATATCGAAAAAATTTTTGTCAGGAAAATAATTATGCATAAATTTTTACAGATTTTGGATGTCAATCAACTTTTTTTCACATCAATGATGGATCAGCATTACATTAACCACAAGTGATATGCATCGAAAACAGAATTGTGCATTGATCCCAACCATTCATTAATTCATCATTTCATTTTGTAGAGACAATTTATTTAATTAATAAAAAATAAAATAAATTATAAAAACGATTTAAAATAAAAAAAAATTTTCATTTGTTTTTAAAAAAGCTAAGAAACATCCTTTAAATGAAGCTCATCCTTCTGATCATTGTCTTAATTGAGTGTTTTTCGAGCGGTAATTATTCATTAATGAAGGATTATTAATTTTTAATCTTTTTTAAATGTTCTTATATTTTTTTTTCATTTTCAAATGTTTTCAATTTTTTTAATATTTAGCCCATTTTCTCATTTGCCGTGCGGGAGCGTTCGGCACCGTTGATCAACCCTTTGTTCGAAAAAAGCCCACAAATTTTTCGGGTATTTGTGATCCACCGTTTAAATTTTGTGGGAAAGAAGTCTGCTTCCGAGATGGCAAAGGTATTAATTATATAAAGAACACACGAAAAGAGCATACAAATTCCATTAAAAAAGAACATTGAATTAAAGTTTTTGGATTTTTAGTAGCGAAAAATATCAAAAAGTAATTAATTAATAGTCGGATTTTTTGATCTTAGAAAATTCTCATTTGAAAGGCAAGAAATTTGCTTTTACCATAAAAATCATCATTTTTAAATTCATCATTACATAACATCATTTGTTTTCCAGCCGAATGACCATTTATACATGCGCCATTGAAACGGCCATTTGCAGCATTGTGCCCTTTTTGGCAATGCAGTAGTGCAAAGCAAAAGGCAACGGAACCAACGAAAATGCTTGTAAAGAGGAGAAAAAAAACAATAAGGAGAATTTTATCAAAAAATATGGCAATTACCGGTGCGAACAGTGCCAATTAGGCAAAGAAAATGAAGAGAATGGCAACGCGAATTTCCCGGTATACAAGCCAAAAGGTAGAGATAATAAAATTTTAATATGTTTTTTAGTCATTTGATTGAAAGTTAAATTTCACCTTTTAAAAAATTAAGAAAAATATATTCTAAAATTAATCATTTCTATAACTAAATATATATTTTTGCTGCTTGCCTTAATTATTATTTGTTTGATTTTTTTATTAACTATTTCCAAATTGCCGTTGGCATTGTTCGTTCGGCACCGCAATTGGCCATGTGCTTTAAGCGGAAGGATGAAAAGAAGGAAGAGCAAAAGGATGAGCTCGAAAAAATGGCCCAGAGAAAAAAAAAACCAAAAACAAGCAATCCATTTAAAAAAAATTAAGAAAATTTTGTTTTCTAAAAAACTAAAAATTAATTTTACTTAATCATTTCCCCAAATTTTTTAATTTACATAATCCTAATTTTAAAATATTTTGTTGTCTACATTAATTGAAAATATTAATCTTTTTTAACTGCCATGGCATTGTTCGGCACCGCAATTGGCCATGGCCATGTGCTTTAAGCGGAAGGATGAAAAAGAAGGAAAAGCAAAAGATGTGCTCGAAAAAGCATCCCGATAAAACAAGAAATAACCAAAAACAAAAATCCATTCAAATATAATCCATTTAAAACATCTTTCCCCCAACATAATCCAAATTTATTTATTTGAATTTGAAATTTGCATTATTTATTTTTCATTAAAATTTTTTAAAAATAGTTTTTAATTATTAATTATTGCATAAAACATTTTGTTGTTTTTTTCCAAGCCGAACATTATGTGACCGTTTACGCATGCACCAGTTTAATTACGATAAGCAACAATAAGGACACTTTTATCAAAAAATATGGCAATTACCGGTGCGAACAGTGCCAATTAGGCAAAGAAAATGAAGAGAATGGCAACGCGAATTTCCCGGTATACAAGCCAAAAGGTAGAGATAATAAAATTTTAATATGTTTTTTAGTCATTTAGGTTACAAGTTAAATTATATATTTTTACAAAAAAAATTAAGAAAAATTTATTATTAGCGACCCAGTGATTAGACATTTAAAGATCTTTCCCCTAACATAATCCAATTTAATTTATCTGAAATTCGCATTTATTTATTTTGCATTAAAATTGAAAAAAATTATGTCTATTAACAATGCTGACAAAAAAAAACACAAGCTATTTATTTTTTAAATGTAGAGATCTCCGAAATTTTACATATACGAAAAGCGATCATGACTTGTTAAAATTGATATTTGTTACAAACTTTACTTCGAAATTCGAAAAACTTTTTATTAAAATTTACGACAAAAGCATTGAAATGCTTTTAATTTGCAATTGTGCTGGCGAAATGGATAAAAAAGAGAATTTTTATGAAACTTAACTATTTTTTGAGCGATTTTTTTCAATTTTTGTGTCATTTTTTAAATCTTTTAAAGACATATTTTTTTGGGGGGGGGGTGTTTTTTGGCACATATAATATATACATATGTGCATATTTGGCATTTTTAGGACATAAAAACCTCAGCAAAATTAAAATTTTTTTTTTGAGATTTGCAGGCAATAGAGAACATTTGGATTTATTTTCGATTAATGCCAAATTGCTTTATCCATCGTTTTAATGTGGTTCTGGGGATGCCCAATTCTTGCGCAATTTTCTCATCACTTCATTTTGAGTTTCTTTTTGCAATTTTTTTATAATTTTTAAAATATTCCAATTTTTCTGCATTAATATAAACTAGAGTTGAGCGGGACCGGGAAATTTGACAAAAACCGGGACCGGGACTTGCCGGGACTAGAAAAGTCGGGACCGGGACCGGGACCTCGATTTTCGACCGGGACCGGGACAGCGAAAAAACCCGGGACCGGGACCAACCGGGACTTTTCCCAAGTTAAAATTTTTTTTGAAAAAAATTGAAAATTTAAGTGCCCTTTGTTACGAAAATTGCCAATATTCAAAAATGTACCAATAAAATTTTGTATTTACGTTTTGAGGGGACGAGTTCGAGGAAAATTTTTAAAAATTTTGTTTTCAGAGGGGGGGGGGGGGGTTCTTGGAATTTTCTGAGTCCCAAAATTCTGTATTTTTTTTTAAATAAATTTACAATCTTTTAATTTTTTTGCTTTTAGATCGCTCTTTTTGTGGCAATGTTAATATCTAAATCATTGAAAAAAAAAATTACTAGAGAATAAGCCAAATTTTCTTTTCCAATCATAAATTGTATTATACGCAACGCCAATTTTTTGGCAATTTTTAATTCAATTTTCCAATTAGTTGCTAAATTGAATTTCTTCGATAATGCTTCTTTCACCATTTCAAATTGTTTAATTTTTTCAAGCTTTTGCTGGCTTGTTAATTTCTTGATTAAACCTTAAAGTGAAGACAATCAGTAAAAATCGTTTTAAATATTTTCGAGACAATTTCTTGCAACAAATGTTTTGTTTTTTTAATTTAAAAAGCTACTATCCGTAATTGGTTTTTGTGGTAATTATTAAGGCTACAGCACCCTAATTTTGGGGTTTTATCTCGAAGGGACTTCCCTTTTTTATCGTTTCGACTCTATTTTTCCACTTTTAGTTTTTTTGTTTTTAAAAAAATAAAAGACTGGAAATCATTTTAGGGTGCACGGATTATGGATTTCGATAATTGAGAAAAAATGCCTTAATTACGGGTTTCGGGTTTTCCGTAATTGAAAAGCCAGTTAGCGCACCTCGGCTATAAATCCATGGTACAAATTATTTATTTAAAATCACATTCAGCTGTCTCTTTTGAAAAATTATTTAAAAAGGAAATTGCGCACAAATTATGCGTGTCTTTTTCATAAAATTGCCAATTTCATTTCAATATTATTTGATAATAGTAAAAATAATTGAATTAAATCGGGAATTATAACGTAAACAATTATCTCTAATTCCCTAATTTATTTATTGTTTTTTATGCGAATTTATTAAATAAATTAAATAAAAATTTTACAAGGATCTTTCATAATAATTTTATATAAATATTTGCTAACTAGAAAAAATATAATTAAATGGTGATGATTAATGAAAAATAAATTAGAAAATTTAATTAGATTTATTTTAAAATAAACATTTACAGCAAATTTAACTCAGGAAGAAAAATTTAAAAAAATAATATTATTAAATTTTCAATTTTTTTTTTACAACATTTAAAAGAGACCTTTCTCGAGGTCATTAAATTCGTCCAAATCTGGTGTGCCGTAAATTGGAGAGACCTTTACCAAACCGAGTCTCATTGCGGAGCGGAAAATCTTGAAAAAGTTACGGTTTTATGAAGGAAAGTCAAAAAAAAATAGTGTAAAGAATTTTAAAAAGAATGGAAAATATATTTAATAAATTATTTCACATAATTTTCATATTAGATAACAATTAAATTTAGGAGTAATTTTCTATACAGATTTTTGATACTTTCATAAAATCATATAAAGTCATTGATTAAACTCGATAATTTTCTTAAAAATTTTCTCTTTATTTTTGCCTTAAAATAAAAAAGAGCACCTAAAGAAAAGGAGTGACATTTGAGAAATTTGTTAAATGAATTGGCAAAATATTGGCATTTTGGTAAATAATAATGGCCAATTGGAATCAGCAAGTGATCATGGATTTCACCTTTGTGTCAAAATGAGGGGATCTCATATAAATTTTATAAGCGGAAGAACAATTTTGGTTAATTAAGAGAATAATGACTATGATTTTAAAAGGCAGAACATTTTTCAAAATATTTTTAAATATAATGGATTTTTAAGAGATGCCATGCCTATGCCTTTTTCTGTTTGAAACAAAAATCGTATCCAAAAGTGGGGAGTAAACTTACGGATTGTCAATTGACTTTTGTCTCATCTTTCGTAATTAAACTTTTCTTATACTTTTATTTTTTCTGTTTTTTTCTTTGTCATTAATTTCATTTTTTTTTTCAAATTTAAATTTTCAAATTAAATTCCTATCAAATTCTCCGAAATATTATTTAATAATAATAATTTTGTGAATCCAACCTTTAAACAAACTAATAAATGGAAGTGAGGATGCGGCAGTTTTCGGGAAACGCCATCGGAGAGATTAATTTACTGTATTTTGTTTAGTTTAATTTAACGCACGGTAAAAGTGCATTTACATTGTTAATAAAATATAAAATTTAAAAAAAATTAAATTATTTTTGAATCTTTTTAACAACCAAATTCCTTAATTATTATGAAAAATCATAATTTTTACGAATTTCGCCTTATTTGTGTCTTTCTATTATAATTTCTTACTATGTACTGAATACCGTTTTTTAATTTTTTTTTTTTTCTATTAAATTTATAAATGGAACCATCGAATACCGAGAATTTTTTTTGGTGCGTAACCCATGGATGGCATCAAAAAATTTACAAAAATCAGATTGGCAATGTTAAAATAAATAAGATTTTTGGGGCCTTTTGGGGTCAAAAAGGTACATTAATGAGGCATTCAGCTCACATTCCGCTCAATTAAAGGATTTTGTTAGTCCAGACCTACCTATAATGGGCTTTGTGCAATTACGAATTACGGTTATTTCGTAATACGAAGCTTTTCGACCCCCCCCCCCCGTAATTACGTAAATCGAATTTTACAAGAATTTCATTTTAATTTATTTTTAAATTAATTATTCTTCTCCAAGTTTAGGCTATGACTTGCTTCTTCCAGCCCTTCAGTTCATCAATTTTTGGATATTTTTTTGGTTAAACTCATATTTATTAAAATTGGCATTTTATGTGTACATTCTACCCCCCACCATTCATACGTTATAAAATTATGACAGAAATGTACGATTTTTTTTTTGTACATTTTCCCGCTTATGGAAAATTGTAAAGGGTGCAATCAGAGGGAATAATGCGAAAAAGGCTGCTGAATGAATCACCAACAATTTTTAGCATTTGAAAAGCACAGAAAATTCCAACACAATTTGTTAGCCTCAGTCGGGACATTTTCTTTTCCTCTCTCTCTGTAGGCAAATTCAGCCATTTTACTAATTTCAATCATTTGTGTTTAGGCGCATTCATTTTTCTCCCGCTTTATTAAAAGCTCAATTAAGAAATAATTGGGATTTTTTTTATAAATGAAAGTTTAAAATTTTGGATTTTCTCGTATATGAAACTCGGAAATTTTCTTTTAAAATTTCTAATAAAAAAAAATCTCGTTTCGACTTTCAATGTGATAATTTATATTTGCTAAATTACAGTATTTTTATATTTCTTACCACTTTTTTATTGACGCGGAAAAAATGGTGAATAAGGCACAACAAGTAAGTTACAACTCAAACTTAAATGATGAATCTCTGATTTTATAGATAGATAAATTTGACCAACTCTCCTTTTTTAATTTTTACCGACTATTTCATTTTTTGACCATCTTTTGCCACTTGAGATATCCGACAAAAGATAAGAAGGATGTATTCACAAACCAAAACACCCAAACTAGTGGCGGATTCAAGAAATTCCCAACAGACCTAAAATTATTCCAAATAAACTGAAAATGCCAAAAATTATCCCAGCTGAGTTAATTATGGAACTGAGTAAATTCACACAATTTAACCGAAAATGGGCCAATTGTCGTGTTTCAATTGCATTCGACAATTTCGTGCTCAAAAAATTGGGCATTTGGTTAATTGAAATGAAAAGAATGGTCATTTAAATAAATAAATGATCATTCATTTTAAATGTCTCTCACAGGCACAGCTTTGCAAGGACTCAATTGATGAGCTTTGCCTCACAATCAATTCAATTGTTGATGATCAAGCAAAATCGCAGGCAGCATGCCGGGCATACAATGGCAAGGCTTACAAAAATTAGCGTTAACAAATTAGACCTTTATTTTTCAATGCGCGATTCCAATTTAGTTCTCAAAGATTTCATTGAGCGTGTACCAACTTTGCCAACACTCGCTGATTTGGCAGACCTTAGTCTTGATGAAGACGATTACGTAAGTTTTCAATGGAATTCTTTTTTTGCGACTTGTTTCGTTTTTATTGGTTCTTTAAATTATGTTTGAATTTAAAATATAATTTTTCTTAAATTGATTTTTGCCAACAAACAGGCTGTGTCCGTCCTCAACAAGTGTTCAGATGCTGTTCAACTTTGTTGTCAGTCTTCACAATCTTAGGCAGCGGCATTGGGCCGCCTGGATGACTGTAAGTAATGTCAGTAATAAATCATTTCCAAATTTGGTTTTCAAAGTTTTTTGACTCATGGAGCATTTTATTGAAAATTTTTCTGGGATAATTTTTATTTGAATTTTAAGACATCAGTGGAATGAATGATTTCGCGATCCGAGGACATTGATCGCGCTTTGATTGGGAGAAGTCATCATTAATGCCGTTCGTCTTGCTTTTACAATGAATTTTTGTTGATATCTTGTGCTTTTTAGCTTATCTTTTTGCCGTTGCGCTTAATGTTGTTACTTAAAAAATTGTGAAAAATTCTTTGTGTTGCGCCAAATGGAAAAATTTATTTTTTTAACAGTAATTTTTTAAATGCATAAGGAATTAAAAATTGCACCAAATCCCTCTAAAGCCCAAAATGTAATTTGGGGTTTTCACTAAAATTAAAGGGAACCAAATTAAACATTTTTGTTATTTCTTTTGTTTTGGTATTCCATTGAATACATGGCAGATTGCTTGGCTTTAGGTTTGTGTCTTAATCTATTTACAATATGTAACCGAATGTTTGGTTACTCTGAAAAAATAAAATAAAAACGAAAAAGATAAAAATCCTTTTTTAAATTTGACATATATTTTGGAATATGTAAAAAGTTTATTTGACAATATTAAAAAAAACAAAAAATTAACCGGTAAGGTTAGTTATACCGTTTTCCACTCAAATAAGTTTTTGAAATAATTTTTTTCACAAAAACTGAAAAATAAATATGGTAAAATAAAAAATCTTATCAGTATATTTAATTTGATTTCAACGGCTAAATGATGGGATAAAACCATGGGTGTTCGAGATAAAAAAACCAAATTTTGAGTTATAAACTATGTTATTTTACAATTTAATCAATCAAAGATTTATCAAATATTAATTTTTTCAACCTCCCATTTTAAATTCTAACATTTTTGTAGAAGAAATCAGCATATCGAACAGATTTTCAATTAATTTTTTTGCCATTCAGAGTATTTTTTTGCTGCATTTTTTCAAAAAATTGCAGCATTTTTTCAAAAAACTTTGGGAACGGGGGGGGGGGAGTCGGCGGTGCCGATATCAAACAGCAGAATTAATGCTCCTAATAAATTAGAAGACTGTGTTTTCTTAATATTTAATGTTTTTTTTAGGCTATAAGGGCTTGAAAAATTCAATTTTGAATCCGATTTTGGACATAGGCGCAGATGGGGGCTCCTTCAAATTGGAGTTCTGTGGTTCGAATTGGCACCGTAGGGGAATTTTTTTTTCAATTTCAATGAAATTTGCTAATAAAAACTCATAACCCCCAATGTTTCCCCAGCTGTTCTTATCCGCACCCCCCCCCCCCCTCTCACCAAGTTAATTTCTTTTTGGGTGCAAATGTTTTGATACTACATAATTTTTTTTCATAATTTTTGAAAGTGGCGATAATCAGCTGTCCACCTGTAAGAAGATACATATAAAATAATAAAAATTTTACAAAATCTTTGAAATTCGTAATTTCATTGAAATTTTTTTGAGCCACTAAAAGTAGTTGCTTATTTTTAATTAGTCATTTTTTGTCCTATTTCCTTTATTGGGCACCATTTTAGGGACAGGTCGATTACCGTGGCGGCTGTTGTACAACATGTCAAACCGATGCAGATTGTACAGGAGGGAAAGTGAGTTAGCCAAATTTGAGTATAATTTGCAATTTTTTGAATGAGATTAATTAGCCAAATTTGAGTATAATTTGCATTTTTTGATGGGATTACTCAAAAATAATCTATTGATAAATGCAATTAATTGAGTGAAGGACGATTATTAAATCATTAATGATGTCCAATCGAATTTAAAATTTGCCAAATTAGATAAACTATTTTTGTCTTTGATTTTTCAATTATTTTCCACGCTTTTAATGTAAATTTTTAAATTGTTCGTATCTGAAAATTGGACTCCTTTACTTTAGTCCGCGATAGTTGTTTTATAATGTTAAGCTTGGTGAAATGGGTTAATTAATCCGAGTGCCGCGGCACGGATACCCAATTTTATTGTGTTTAGGCGTAAGATTTGTGCTTAATGGATTGAATCGAATTTAAATGTCATATATATGTTTTTAATCTAAGGACAGAAATCAACATCATGCGGCGCAAGATAAATTGAAATTGGAAAGATTGTAAATTGGTTTTTTAATATTGAAAAGTCGTAAAAAGTTTTTAAAGATAAGTCGTGAAGAATTTCCCATTTCTTAGCAATTAATTTGTCACTAATTTTAGGATTTTGTTCTTTAATTTCAAAATATTGCTTCATTTTTTTCAATTTTTCTTCATTTGAGTGTTTATTTTGTGCTTAAAATTTAAAAAAATAATTATTAATTTAAAAAACCTCTTACTTTTATTATATTTTGGCATTAATTCTTTTTCCATTTGTATATTTTTTCGCGTTTTGCGCCTAATAATTTTCCAATTTTTGTCTCAATTTTGACTCTGTCTTTGTTTTGTTGATATTTCCCTTTTTGCTTCAACTTTTTTTTAATTGCTTTAAATTTTTGAATTGTTGATCATTTGGGGTTATTCCCATTTCGTCACCCATTTTTCAACTTTGAATATTTCAGTTTTTTCATTTTGTTGGTTTAGCTCATTTTTCATTTCTTCTTCACTTTCTTTTTTGTCCCATCCTTCGCCAAATATTTCATCAAAATTTTGTCGAATTTTGCCGGATTCGATTAAAAGAAAAATATAAGAAAAATTAAACATAAAAAATGCATTTTTACGATTTATAAATTTTTTTAAATAATAATTTTATTAAAAATTTTTTTAAATTTTTTTTTTTTGAATTTTTTTTTTACATGAAAAATTTTTGAATAAATGTAATTTTTTTTTTATATAATAATCAATTATTTTTTTTTGCACTTAAGTAATTATTTTTTAATTATTTTTGCATCTTTACATATCCTGAAAAATCAGGACATTTTTATTTTTTTGTGCTCTGCCCTATATCACATTTCAATAAAGTTTTAATTGTCGTATTAAATTATTTTTCTTCGCAGCTAATAAAAAGTAATTATTAATTATTGAAACAATGAATTTACTATTTATTAAATAAATTTTGTTAAAAATTAGGATTAGTTAATCCTCACGGCTCAAATCCAACAATACTCGAAAAATAATTTTTCTATTTTTAAAAGATTTTTCTTTTTACCTATTTTATGTTAAAAATAATATTTTTTAAATGCATGATCACTTTCGAACAATAATGACTAATTAAACTTAAAAAATGAAAAATTGAATGAATTAATTTCCTAATTTTAAAAATCAAAATTAAAATTCCCATGTGTTTGCTATGTGAGTAAGTAACCCATTAAAAGTTTTCTCTCGTCAGCTGTTTGTCATTTTTTGTTCGTTGATTTGTTCTTTTGTTCCGGGGTCAAATTCACACTTTTAAATCATCGATTAACCAAAGATTAGCTGCAATTTTCACTAAAATTCATTTTTTTAAATAAATAATATTAAACTAATATTATAATTATAAAACTAAAAAGTGCCAAAAATAGCAAGAATTATATATGAGTTTAAAAATGTAAATAATATTATATTTATTTTTATAAATTTTTCACCAAAATATTAAAATTAAAATATTTTGAATCATTTAATTAAATGATAATTTAAAAAGAATTAAGAATTATTACAAAAAGTATGAATGTTCCCGATTCATTTGCTGTTGGCCATAGACCACGTCGTTTCTGTTCACCGTGTATAATTCGCTTCAATTCCATAGAAACACGACCACGAACATTGGCAATGGTGAAATAATAATTAAAATTAATAAAAAAAATTTACAATTAACTAAATTTAATTCATTTTATTTTTTAGATTCAACGCTGTCCTCAAATTAATTCGTTGAGTACCGTAGTTCCGAAAGTTAATGGCTACGGTGGAAGTCACACGCCAAATTGGGCATATTGCTACCACAACTCAAGCCCTCCCTACCGTAACTCATACTACGATATGGTGCACTTTGTTTAAATAAATTATTTATTTTTTGCATCAATTTTTTTAGTGTAATGTGTATTGGCCCAACAAATACCCCGCCTGTCCAAGTGCATGGCACACCTGCTGGGCACCAGTGTAGAAAGAATATGTGGAAAATATGTATATCAATGAGATTATACCATTTACTAATCTCTAGAAAAATTCAGGCATAACTAAAAAAGTCGGGGATTTATTTAGTTTCAAAATTTTCAATATTTTTAATCGGTAAAAATCTAAAATTATTCAACAAAAAATTCATTATCGACTGTAAATTTTTAAATTAATAAAATTTGATTGTCATATTCTGCAAAAAATTGTAAACATAAAAAAATCTTCTATAATAAAAAAAACTTACAATAATCAAACTGAATAAGTTATTATGGTATTGAAAATAATTTAAAATGACCAAAAATTATTAGTAAAAATTGCATAAGATCTTAATAAATAAAAATGAGTTTCAAAAATAAAAAATAAATAAAAAATTTTGCTTACAGAACAAAGACAGTGAGGAAAATGTTAAAAAAAAATAAAATTAATGCAAAATTTGTTTTATCAACATGAACTACTCCCGGAAAAAAATGAATTATTAAACGGTGCCTAATGGCACATCAGTGCAACAAAAGGCTATTTAAAGTAATTTTTAAAAATTTTAAATTAAAAAAAAAACTTAGTTTTCCTAATTTTTCATTGAAAAGATATTGTGTGTATTATAAATTTGCCCCACTGAGTGAGTTCATTTCAAATTATTGGCATAATCACTTTTTAATGCCTGCTCATCTCTGCTGGTGATGAAGAAAAGAGGTCAGCCCTTTTCCAAAGGCAAATCACAAAGTCTCTATTTAAAATAATGAAAATCGTGGAATTAATTATCATTATGTATAATTATGGGTTAATTATTTCATTATTTACATTAATTATCATTATACATAATTATGGGTTAATTATTTCATTATTTACCATCTGTTTTTTTACATTATTGGATGTGATGATGTCCATCTGATTTTTCGTAATCAGAATTATTTTTCAGACTTTAGACTATTGAATTTATTCAAAATTCTAAATTTTTTGTAACAATTCTTTTTCAAAATACTAAAATTTGCCTCATTCAGTCGGACCTGTTTATTTAATAATGTCAAATGATAATTTTTATGATTTAGATAACAATTTCAAAATTGCAGATACCCAATTCCAAGACAAAGAAATTTTTCATTAAAATTTCTGACAGTTTTTTATTTGGGCAGAAACCTAGAGAAATCCAGGTCAACAATGAAAAATGGCCTGGATATGGGTCCCGAAAAAGTTGAGGCCGGATCAATGGACCAATTAGAAATTTCAATTGAAAATTAAAATTAGACATAAAAATAATAAAAAATTAAGATTGTAAAAAACAAAAATATCTTGGACAACAACGCCTCAGCTCAACTCTTCGTCGAATTTAGTTTTGACCTCTTCACCATTTTTGGTTACACTTTATTATTACGGTTGCACTTCCAATTTGTCACTTTGATAATTTCGAAATAACGAAAAAATAAAAAAATTATTTCTTAACATTTAACACAGGGCTTTTCATTCTCGACTCAGATTGACAATAAAGCCAAAGAGCACAGAGGATGATGAATGAAGCATCATATCAGCGGCATATTTGGTCGAAAAAAGTCACTTTTCAACAAAGAATTGTTGAAATGAATGTTACACGACGGAGCGTAGAAGCATCTGCAATTAGTGGTGGATAATTTAAAATTTGAATAGATATATAGTGAGATGTTACAATAGATTACTTCACAAAAAATGCAAAAATCAAAAAATCTGACTTTTTATATAATTTTTTTTTTCAACAAATTTTCAGTTTTTGTATTTCGATTAAATAATAATAATAATAAAAAATGTTAAATAAATCATTGGCCAATTTAATTTGAATTTTAAAATATTTATGAAAAGTTGCATTTCAAATAAACCAATAAATGATCAATAGGGCTGCCCAAAATATATACAAAAAGTGGTCCAAAATGTACATAAATATGTAAGAAAAGTTACAAAATATGTACAAAAAACCCCAAATATGTAAATAAAACTTTTTTTTAAATGGTATTTTTTGGGAAAGAAATTCCCCGTAAAGTATGAAATAGCCACAAAAGGCCATAAAAATTACTTAAATAGGCTTAGAATCACTTTTAGTATTTTAAAAATTATTTTTTTGGTATTTTACTGGTGTATTTTCGCAATAAATTTTCAAAAATTCTCAAAATATTTTTAAAAATATGAAAATATGTACAAAAAATCTGCCGAAATTTTGGATTTTTTTTAAATCTTTCTTTTTAAATTAAAGCTCAACTGATCGTTTTGAAGAAATCCATTTAATACCAAAAAACTTTATACATATAATTTGTTCACCTTGCTTTTAGCTCAAGTTGAAGCGGATACATTTCTATATATGATTTCATTTTTAATGGGATTGTAACTATTGATAAATATTTTAAAAAAACTAGATTAAATTGGCAACTGTTTTTATTAATTAAAAAAACTATAGGAAATTAAGATGTTTTGATTTTTGTGCTTTTGTAAAGAGACCAATTTTACATTTTTTTGTGAAGATGCCATCCACGGATTAGTGAAAGTTTGACAAAAAAAGTATTTTTTATTACAATGCGGAAAATTGTATTTAACAATTTTTCTGACCGCTTTTACAAAAAAAAAAACTTTTTTTAAACAGGGGGGGAAGGTCCAATGGTGCCGAAATGTGCTTCCATTGAACGCGCTTTAACATTTTTTTCCAATGTCCATTTATGCATTCCTTTTTTTTTATTAATTTTATCACAGTTTTTGTTTTTAAGGACGAAATAGTTGCAAAAATGTCCCTTTTAAAAAGGGTTGGTCGGAAACTTTTGGTTTGCTATTTTTTCATAAATAAAATCATTATTCGAACAGGGACTAGGTCGTTTTGGCGCCAGACTCTGCTTTTTTATTATAACTTTTTTTTGTCGACCAAATCTAACCATATTGGTATTATTTGAAAGCTTATATATATACTCTATTAGCCTTACAAAAGGCCAAAAGATTTATAGCCTGTAAAAAATTTATTAAGAAAAAACTCCAAAAATTTTGACTTTTTTGGAATTTCATGTTATAATTTTTTTGGTAATTGTCGTCTAATCGCGAAGCAATAGCTTAAAAATAAATTTTAAACATTATGAGATTTCAAGTGATATCAAGGTTATTGGATTTGGTTAACAAAAAAAAAATGTTATAGTCCGAAAACTTGGGCTGGCGCCAAAACGATATAGACCCGTTCGAACAACACCTAAAAATGCATATTTGATTGACAATGATAAATTATGGGACAAAAAATAAAAGGGGCCTCAGAAAAATACATGGATTACATTTTAAACACATTAAAAAATAATATCCAACAAAAAATGTTGGATCAATAATCAGAGATTAATTAATTAAAAAAACAATAATTATACTTTCTTTGGCACATTTTGATTGACGGACGGGGATGTCTTTTATTGCTGGGAACATTTTAGTCACTCACTAATTGCCTTTATCAAAAATTTGAATTCAAAATGAACATTTTTGTATCTGAGGCATAAAATGAATTAACGATTTACTTAATTTATTTTTTGTTAAAACAAAAATATATACAAAAATAGAAAATAAAATTTTGTACATTTCAGCAAATATGCTGCCCCAAAATCGACTTCATTACCAATTTTCTGATTTGCAATTCATGCAGGAATTGATGTCAGCGGCTGAATTGTTGGATGTTACTACGACAAGGCATACTTCAAATGCCCGAAGTAATATTCGTATCAGAAATATTTTTATAATATTCTCTTTATCACCCCCCCCCCCAATTTAACAGCACCTAATGACGTCGCTTACGGTGCCGAAATTCGTCAAATTTCTTTTGGTGTTCAGCAATTTAACCAACAAATCGCTGAAACGAAACAGGTCGGCTAATTTGTGCCCCGTCAAAATCTCGGCATATGCATTCTAATGTCGGGATTTGAAAACCCGTAAATTTTATGCCGGTGCCTTTTTCCCAATTCCGTTCACAGTTTCCCAATTGCAATTAATTTTTTCTTTTTTTTTTTTTTGTATATGCAGGAATGTCGAGAAGCGAATGGCAATATTAAATTATTATCCAACGAGCTCAAACAGGTGGGCAGTGAAATTGATTAAATTTATTCACGTTAAGCATGCTATTATAGTTTATAGACGTTTCGGTCTAAGCACAAAATTTTTGATCGCGTAATTTTCGGGAATTTTGGCCTAAAATTTCAGTTAAATTAACCTTTTTGATGCAAACCTAGAAAAAATCAAAAAAGTTACTTCAAATGTAAAATTAGGCAATTTTGCCCAAAATCAATAAATTAAATCCAAATCCGTTAATTATGGAAAATTTGAATTTTGATTACGGTCTTTTGCCATTTGATTATACCCCGATTCATATATGAACAGGTGTGGAACAGAATTAAACAGCTCGAACGAATTGAATCAAGGATTTCAACAACTCCTACAAGTTCATTTGAGTTTATTCAAGATGAAAATGGCAAGTTGTTTTAAAAAATAATTAATAAAATATTTTTTTATTTGTGAGATTTTTAATAATTTTAAATTTATTAATTATTCTTTGTCATTAGCAGCTGGCAGTGTGTGGCGCAATGTGAGCAGTCTCATGGACAGCCTGCAGCTAAATGTGTGAAGAATCAAATTGAGAATTAAACAAAAAAAAATTTTTATTCCCCATAGGATGCTAATATGACTAAAAATAATTAATAATTATGTAGAAAAAAAACTGTTTTTAATTTTTATACATTGTTTTTGAAGTTTCAGTATATTGAACTTTTTTTTGCCAAATAAGACACAATTTTAGAACGTATTTTAAATTCTAAAATATTGTAACAAATTGTTCATACAATATATGAAAATTTCTGTTAATAACCAAAAGCCACATTGAAAAGTACAAAAAATTGATAAATAAAAAATTTTGCCTTCTGTTTAGCATGAACGTCTTCGTCTGTCGAATGCATCCAAAATTGTTGAGCCAAGTGTTGTTAATAACGAAAATGGTAAAATTAAATAGGCAAAACCTAATTTTATTTAGTCCCCGGCTTAGGGGGCTTTGGCAAATTACCAAATCCCGGCTTAACATTTCCTGGCAATAAAAGACACCCGAGCCACCACCACCAGCCTATGAATTCAGAATATAAATTCTTAAAGGAATAAAAAAGAGAATCCTTCGAAAAATTTGAACTTTGCCAAAAGGGACCAAAAACATTCCTGACTTAAATATAAATTCTGGCTTAAAAAGTCTGTAATTCTCGAAAATTCTGCCTCTACCCTGACAAATGAGTATAACAGTTGAAAAATTTTATTGTTGCTTATTTGTTAGTGATGTGCAGAACGACGGCACCAATGTGCCATTATTGCATTCCGAACCGCCAGAGGAAATTGCGGCCCAATGGCGCGCCCATTCACAACGGCATCATTGTACCATGTCCTTTTCCGGGCATAAAATTTGTTTTCCGGGACAAAGATTCGCCACTTTTCATTCTCGGGTAATTAATTAATTGTTTTATGATTTTGTCGGTTTTTCAAATAAGCTGTAACCAAAAATTACAATATATTAATTTTTCATATTATAATTTTTTGGTAAATTTGAAGAAATTTTTTGAATTGATACTGTATAATATTTTGAGATACGATTATTAGATGCTAAAAAGTGCCAAAATAGTTTGTTTTTATGTTGCAAAAAGCCAAAAATAAGTGCGAAAATGGGAAAATAGGTGCCAAAAAGTTCCAAATTTAGGGGGTTAAAATCGTAAAATTTTGTTCAAAAAGCAACAAAATTAAGCCAATCAGTATTAAGATACATAATTTTTAAAAACCAAAAATTATTTTCATAAAATTAATAAATACATTTTGGAGATTATCTATTTTTTTAAATTTTAGGCTCCATTCTGAGGAATTTAATTGCGTTTTTATTGCATTTTTGTTAACAAATTTTGGGCAAAACGCTTGAAAATTTTTGTTTTTTTCAAAAATAATAATAATAAAGAGCTTCAAAAACATTGTTTTTAGAATCGGCCAGAAAATTTTTAAAAAATGCACCTATAAAATCAAAATTTTTCTCAAAAATTCATTTCCAAAATTTAATTATTTACTTTCATGACAAGAATTTGTGATTTTAAAAATTATTTATCTCAATATTAATTTGGCATAATTTTGTTCCTTTTTGGGTAAAATTTTACGATTTTACACCCCTAAATTTGAAAGTTTTTAGCAACTATTTACCCATTTTTAGCAACTATTTTGGAGGTTTTTAGAAACTAAAAATTAATTATTTTGGGCAGTTTTTGGCAAATATAAATCAAATGCCTAGTCATTTACAATAATTATATTCAGTCCCAACCACAAAAACGGTACCGAATATGCGCAAAACCATCAGCACATTGAAACTTCGTTGTATTTTGGTGACACAATTATTTTTACGGCTGACGAACAGCAATACACGGTGATTGATTATGAAAAGGAATTGCATGGATTTGAGACGGACAGCAATTCAGTCAATTTTTTGGTGAGTGATTGGCATAAAAGGGATTTTTATATTTATGAAAAAAAAATTTAAAAAATGTTTTCGATCATATATTTAGAATGAATTAATGAATTGAAAATTTTCAGAAAAATTTTCTTGGTATTATATTAAATGTTTTAAAAGGCTCAGCTTGGTAAAGTTGGAGACTATATTTTTTTTTTGAAAAAATTTATTTACTTTCTAAACATGTCCAAATCTGAGTTATGAATTCACTTTCTCTTGCTAATTAAGCATTTAACATTGTAACACATCATGGCTACAGTAACTTATTTTTGAAAATACTGTATCACTACGCATAGACCATACTCACTTTTTTTCGAAATTTGCAAAAAAAAAATGACTCAAAAATTGGGCAAGAAAATGGAATAATGATATTGTACCAAATCTGTGAAGCAAATTGCCAAAAACTCATTAATGTATCAAAATGCTTTGCTTCCCCAAAATGCAGTTGAAAACGATATGCATTTTGCCACCCATTCACATTCATCCGCTCCGATGTTGGTGCCATCATTTCGGCTGGATTGAGCTGAGCCAGGCTGAAAGCGACAAGCTGCATATGCGTGCCATGCCGGACGTGCCCATCTACAGTTGGGTGTCCATTCAGGTGTTGGGCGACCGTGTTGTGCCGAAATTTCAAGAGTTTGTCAAAATTGCGGTTGATGAGCGCCAACTTGTGTGGGACATGGTATGCAATAAATTGGCCTGATGGGGGGAATGTTTGTTTTTTAATTTGTCTTTAAAATTTCGAAATTTTAAATTTTTAACAAAGAAATAACATGGAAACACTATTCTTTTTTTTAATTTTATGCATAATTAGGCATGGGGGGCTTAATTTTGATGCTTAATTAGTAGGGCTGCTAATTTTATGTAAGAAAATTTGCGAAATATGTAAATAAAATATGTATAAAAAATGCTAAAATATGTATGAAATATGTACAAAAACCCCCAAATATGTACTAAAATATGTAAATAAATTTTTTTTAGTGGTAATTTTTTGGATAAAAATTCTTCGTAAAAAGTGAAACAGGCACAAAATGCCATGAAAATGAGGGCTTAGAATCACATTTTAGTACATTAAATACTCATTTTTATTTCCCATTTTGAAAAAAAAAATTGATTTTTTAGGGATACATTTTCAAAAAAAAAATTTGAATTTTTCGCAAAAAATTTCTATAAATTCTCAAAACATGAAAAAAAAAATGAAAATGTGTACGAAAAAATTGCAAAATTTTGGATATTTTTTGGGGCATCTAAAAAATTTTCGTTAAAAAATCCTTAAAAATTGCAAAATATGTACAAAAAAATGCGAAAAAGTCCAAAATATGTATACATATGTAAATATGTATAAAAACCCCGAAATATGTAAAAATATGTAAATAAAAGTCCCAACTTTTGTTCGCAAACACAAAAAAGAAAGTGTTTTTCCTACTAATTAGGCTATGGAGAATCCAGGAAAAAAATATGTATTTACATAAAATTAGCAGCCCTATTAATTAGGTTTTTTGAAATTTCTTGTACACATTCATTAAAAATAAAAGAACACACTTAAGTAACAACCATTCAAATTTTCTCAAAAATACACCGCTTTGAATGTAAAATTTTTTAAAAAATTAAAATTTGTTTATCGAATAAATTTTTATGCTTATTTTTTTATCCCTATTTTGTTTTTTTAGGCTTACTCATACATGAATTTTGATGCTCAATTAAATAAATTTATTCATTCATTAATTATACTGATTTTTTGTCGAAGAAGTATTTTAATGGTGGATTTATCAAAGAAATGACCTAATAATATTTAAAGAAATAAAAAAATGACAATTTTTTGATAGCAAATTTAAGGAATGGAATTTGAACAACGAAAACCGTCCAGCAAATTCCCACAAATTTGAACAAATAACAAATTATGGGGATGACGAGAATGGACGGCCTGATGAGTTTAATGAATTGCCCGACAACCAGCTTTTGCATGTGAGTGATGGTCCGGCTGTTATATTTGTTGGACTTTTTGTTTTAAAAATTAACCAAGGGCGTACTTGAAATTTTTTTACATGAATTAATCACTAATGTTATGCCAAATTTTAATTCATTAATTTATCAGCATACTCAAAAAAAAAAACTTTTAAATCCCAGCCAAAAAAAATATTATTGGTTTCATGTCCTTAAATAAAGGAATTTGATTTTTGGTAATGAAATCACAAAATATGAAAAAATTTGATTGGCCTGCATATCTCATATTCATTTTTTAAAAAGATAATATGACAAACAGATTGGTTCTTAAATATACATACCACTCACATTAAAACGGCAAAAGATAAAATTTCCTCTAATAAAAATAACTAATCGAATATTGGATTAAGTTTTTATTTGTAGAATAATCCTCAAAAAAAAATATATTTAAATAAATAAAATTTGGCAAAAAAAAATGTGTCAATTGTTGAACGTCAAAACTTTGTTTAGCTCAAACAGGACATGAAAGGCTGCTTAATTGGCACGAGGGAGTTGTTCTGCAACGAACTGAGGGAGTATCGCGTGTTCGTCGGATTCTGGCAAAAGCACGAGTGCAACAAGCCAGACAACGTGCCATTGGGCCAGCGCTGCAACTTTGATGCTTATTTTAATGGTTCGGTCTTCTCATGCCAATTGAATTGCATGAATTGCTCTCGAGAAAATTCTCGGGTTATTTGGGTGCCGTGGCACTTATTCCAATTGAATTGCATAATTTCCGCTCGAGAAAATTCTCGGGTTCTTTGGGCTCCCGTTTCGTATCGAAGCGTCAGCATTCGGTGCCGCCGAGACTCTTGAAATTTTATTGTTTATGGAATTTAACAAATCAGCGCATTATAAAACGTCGGCGGAACGTTTTTTTACATAGCTCTTTAAATTGTTAACGAAATTAGCATTCTTTGTTGTGACGATGGCAATTCTTTATTATGTCAAGTTTACGAAATGTTAAATTTAGGGTTTAGTCTAGCATTTTCGAAAAGAAGGCAAGAATGTTTAAATTGGTTAAGAAAAAAAAGAATTTATGTTAAAAAAATTTGTCCGACAATCGTCTGGCGCCGTTTTGTCCGGCACCGCTCATTAATTGCAAATATTTCCAAATTAAGTCCAAATGGGCCAATCGATGACGATTTTTTCTTTTAATGATATTGAATTTTTCTCAATTTCAGAAATCCATGGAATTTACATTGCCTATTTCTGTGAGCTCGATGAGGACCAGCAGCAGGACGAGAATTTGCTCTGTGACGTGTTTCTGCCAGAATTTGACAATGCGCCAACTTTGGTTCGGCTTAATGATCTTTAGTGTTCGGAAAAATATGGATATAAAATCGCAGAATATGGCCATAAAATATGGACCAAAAATCGCGAAATATGGACATAAAATGGCAAAAATATGGACATAAATTTTTCCAAATTAAGCGTGTAATTTCTCAAAATTTCTTCAAATTTGCTATATGTAAAGTAAAACCTTCAAAAATGGCTAAATATGGTATTAAAAATCATTTTAGAAGAATAAAAGATGATAAAGCTAAAATTTACTCATTTTTAGCGAAAAATCAACCCAAAAATCGAAATTTTGCTTTTTTACGCTTATTTTTGACATAAATTTAACAATTTTTAAGAAAATTTAAATTTATTCAATATCATCTGGAAAAATTTTGTGAAAAACTGATTTTTTGAAAAATTTTCCGTTTTTTGAGGTCAAAAAGGCCAATTTATCTTTTGGGGGCCGTTATATTAGAGGTTTTTTGGAAAAATGCCAAAATATGGGCATAAAATATGGACATAAATGCCAAAATATGGATAAATATGGAAATATGGACATAAATCGCGAAATATGGAAAAATATGGAAAATATGGATATGGAAATACGGCCTAGAAGCTCCAAACCAAGCTAAAAATATGTTTTTCGTGCGTTTCAGGCCTCCCACAGTCCAGGAAAAAATATGGATTTCCATATAATTCCGAACCCTAATGATCTCCCATTTTTGGAGTGGAGTTTGTTGATTGGTTTCGCTTCTTTAACAGATCGGTATCACCATTTGTCCAAGCGAAACATGGGGCGCACTGTACAAAACGAAACTTTTTGGGGTTGGTTTTTGCTTGTAGATGAGTCACAGCAACATTTCGCCAATCTCCCCCCCCCCCTTTCACACAGTTTATGATTGTATATATTTTCGAGTTTTCCGCTTAAAAATTGCAATCAGTGTACGGAAATTTTCAACTGATATTCGACTTTTATAGATTTTTTAGGGTGAAATTCAGAATTTTATGTTCCTGAAATTTTGGGGGCACGGAATTCCATCTTTCGCGCTTGTCTTTTTATTTCTCTCTCTATCTTTCACTCAGTCTATTCTTTCTTTTGTTATCTCATCACTCTATTTCTCTCTTTCCTCCTCCTCTCTCTCTTTTCCCCACTCTCTCTCTCTCTCCTTCTCTCTCTCCTCCCACATCTTTCCCTCTCTATCCCCTCCCTATCTCTCTCTCTCTCTCTCGCCTCTCTGTCTATCCATCTCTTTCTCCCTCCCGCTCTCTATTCTATCTCCCGCTCTCCTCTATCTCTCATTCACTCACTCTCTCAACGCTTATTCCTTTTTCAGCTTGTTGCTGATCCAACTCGTTTGCTCGGCACTTTGCCTTACATGGATGAAGTACTTCGAAATCTCAACAAAGATGCTGCTGATGTCGCCGTAGCAGCTGATGATCTGGCAAAGCGGGAGGAGGAAGATTCGGAGCAGTACACGGGAAAAATTCTGTAAAAATAAATTAATATCCTATCCCCTAGGGTCCGGGTATTTTGGGATCCCATTGATGTTTCCAGGGGGCTTTTTTCCAGGTCTCAGTTCCAGATTCCCGGGTATTTTCTCGCACATCATTAACACATACCCTCCTTCATTAAAGCCCCCATCCGTCGATGCGGGAGAGTGGGAACCGAGTTGAATAGGATTCCCGGGACCTTTCTGTAAAAATAAATACATCAAGGCAATAAATTTTATATTTTTTAATATTTAAAAAAAAACTTTTCTTGATCTAAAGCATTTACATTGTCGACTCGGGCCCCAGCAAGCACAAATTATGCCGTTTCAAATTGTACGACGAGGTTCAACCAATTGAAACAGTTCGTATGGTACAAAAGGCAAACAAATTGTCCGCATCGAAAAAGCTCATTGCCGACGGGTTCATCTATAATTGTCCGTTTTTTTCGTGACATAATTAGGGTTAAATTATATGCACTAAAAAAATGCTAAATATGATAATATGCCTTAAAAAGTGCCAAACATGGATTTTAACCCTCATAAAAATGCTAAAAATTGTGTAAAAATACAGATTTGGCCTTAAAAACATCAAAACAATGCCTAAGGAGCATTTTTTGACAATTGCAAAAAATTTGCTTTTCAAACTTTACAAATACAATTTCGAATTTTTAACATTTTTTATTATATGCTAAAATAAAATTACTTTTTAATATAAGCAAAATTTTTTTCAAAAGTTCTTACAAAAAGTTCAAAAATTTTCGGTTTATATTATAATGGAGTATTTTAAAAAAATTTACAAAAAGCGGTCCTTAAGGTATATTTTTCGCTTTTTTTGCATTTTTCAACCACCAAAATAAAAAGCATTTATTAATTTATCGCATTAGGTATTATAATAAATACAAAATTATTTGTTCCTCAGCCATTTAGCATTCAACAAATTTATTTACGTGCCAAACTATGCCACTCAGCTGTTTATTTTCCCAGTCGAACATATTCACAATTTTCCCGTTGGCTATTGGTTTAAATTGAAGGCCAAATTCAATCCGAAAATGGCCAGACATGAAATAATTGGTGCACAACTTGACGAACAGCGTCAAATTGTACCGCACAACCGAATTGATGAGCAAATTGGATTTTCTATGTCTGGGACAACAACCATTCAGCGATATGAAGTGATGATGCTTTACCAAACCGTCATCTAATAGAGCCCCCCCCCCCATACGGCTTTATTTTTAAAGCCTGTTTTGAGTACACGAGGGGAGGCGGGTCTAATATAGTGGGGTAGGTGAATTTTGCGAAAAAATTTATGTTCGGTAAATTGACAAATGAAAAAAAATTATGTATGCAAATAGTTACCATACCTAACCAACCACTAAATATTTTTTTATGGGCCAACCACCCTGTTCTTCCAGTTCAAAATTGATGTTGAATTGTGCACGGAAATGTTTGCCAATGGTCAACAGCAGTTGTTATTCATCAATGCGATGTACGGATTTATGTTGGATATTGGGGAAAAGTTCAATTCGACGGAGCGAACCAAAAATTACAAAGTGATCATCGGCAGCGAAAATTGTTCAAACAACGACGGCACTCATTTCAAATTCATTCGTATGGCTGTGAACAATGAACAAATGATGGTATGGTGGCATGAACTTTTATATAAATTTAATTTGTGCCGGTTCATTTGGGGTCAGTGCGTGCGGTGCCGTGCCCAAAACGATTTTTATGCAGTCAGAAAAAAAAAACAAATAGGCGCATAACTTAATAAATATAAATTTTGAATACGATTTTTTGAGAAAAATTTTTTATTTCTTAGGTGAGTATTTTTGAAAATTTTATGCTCTTTCAGACCATAGGGAGAGCTTAGGAAAAAAAAATAGGTAAACACCTAAAAATTGTATCCCTAGTCATTACAAATCGTCGTAACTTTGATGACTTTTTTTTTATTAAACTTTATTTTTGTTGTTGCACATTTGATGGAATTATGAGGCTTTTGTCAGCACGTTAATTTGGATTAAAAGCTAGATAATTATTTCAGTTCGAAAGAAAGCCAACAAATGCCGATATTCCGTATAATAATGACACAATTGGAACGGACGGGGAGGGCAATGAGAACCAATTGGGCATTGTCAATGTTGTAGGGGTGGACAAACGGCGGCGGATGACTCAGGTGGTCTGGAAGATCGGACATGACATTCTTACAATTGTTTGACTGGTCGTACATTTTCCAAGCTTTTTTTAGCAACTAATAATTATTTCCAAAATTTTTGTCTGCCTCAAAATTCAATTTAATATTAAATTTAACGGACTCGCGCAGTTGGGCCGTTACGGTTAGGCCGGCACGGGTCGGGCCCTAGTGTGCTTTTCCACTATAACTTTTTTCTTTGTCATCCAAATTCAACAATCTTGGTATCATTTGAAAGCTCTTCACATGCCCTATTAGCCTTACAAAAAGCGAAAAGATTTTCAAGCCTTGGAAAATTTTATTAAGAAAAAACTTCAAAAATTTCGTTTTTCGCAATTTTCATTATCACTTTTTTAACAATTGTCTAATCGCGAAGCAATAGCTTAGAAAAAGCTTCTAAATAGATTAGTTTTCGAATGATACTAACAATGTTGAGATGACAAAGACAAAAGTTATAGAAACTTATAGTGCAAAAACATGCTGGGCCCAAACGTGCCGGCACAAACGTGGCGTGACGGCCCATCTGAGGTAAACCCGAATTTGATATTAATTCATATCTAGCTAGGGATTTTTCTCAAAAAATTAGAAATTGATTTATAAATTATAGAAATATGGCTTTTTTCGTCTCCGTTTCCCATTCCAATTTTAACACCACCCTCCCCCCCCCCCCCAAAAATGTGCGATTGATTTGGTCATTAGCTGTAATTTATTTTTAAATTTTTATTAATTTTTTTCTTAAAACAAACAGAAAATAGTGGACTGTCTGCAAAAGAATTGTATTGTTGAGCGGAAATTGAAGGCGCATGAGCGCGATCGGAAGAAGAAATTGTTGGCAATATTGCGTCAACAGGAAGAAACGCGTGCAACATCAATGACAACAACAACCGCTGCATGTTCCGGCAATGTGGTGGCGGCCATGGCTTCTAATCATTTTATTCATTAGGGGCGGCGGCATAAAAATGTTGGAAAAAGAAACAAAGTACAGTACGATGATAGAGAGGGTTCGCGCCGAAAAATACCTCTTTGATACTGTATATTCTTTTTTATGAAAATGAAAAAGAAAATCTGTAACTTAATGTGCTTCTCTGTGATTAATATGGGTGGAATTGCTGCTGGTCTCAAAGTTTTTAATTAATGTGTTTTTTTTTCAAAAACACAGTACCACTGACGCACATTTTTCTGTTCTTAAATTAATTAATTGGCATTACGAATTTTTTTTTTTTTTTATCAATGCCTTGTTTTATTTATTTCTCACATTTTATATTGTTCGCTTAAATTGCTTTATTTTAAAATTCATCGTGATCCTCCTATTCAATTTTTATTCCATAAACAAATTAATGCCTTCACAAAAGTTTAAACATTACGCCTAATGCATGATAATTAGGGATGGGAAATTTAGGTAAATACCTAAATTTTGGCACACTTAATACGCATAGAGAAGCATGAAAAAAGCATTTTCCGCGTGGTTTGGGGCTTCTATGGTGACTTTTATAATAACTATTCTTACATATTTGGAAATTTTTCTAACTATTAATCTATTTTTTTTTTGACTTATCTAAAAACATGTGAAAATTTATTTTATTATATAAATTATTTTGTTATTTATTAATAATTAAATAAATTAATTGTCCAAAGTCTCGGAAATCTGTATAGGAAATTACATCTTAAAATGAATTTTCGCTCTCGAAAGATTATGAAAAACGGAAAAATAATAAAAATATCGAAGTGAAAAATTACAGCATACGGTAGATCATAAGTTAATAAAAAAGAACTTAAAAATAAATTATTGATATTATTTGGTAATGTGAATTCTTCCCTAAAAGAGAATTGTAGAAAATTTTTGAAATTTGATAAAAACAACTAATAAAAGAATGGATAAACACTTGAATATTAAAAATTTATTTATATATATATAATGTTTAAATTGCTAATTTTTTCACAATTTTAGACCAAACAAACACCAATTAATTAAATTCAGATAATTTTAATTCAGATTTTGATAAGAAAAGTATCAGAAAATTTTCCTTTTTTATTTAAACGCTTTCACTATTCATTTTTTGGCTTTATTCCATAAAACCGTCACTTTTTCAAGAACTAAATATGTAATTTAATTTTCTTTTCATTACATAACCACCATCTCATTTTACTCTTGTAATTAGAAAATATTTACATCAAATTATTATGAAAGATTTTTAAAATTTTTATTAATTTTTATTAAGAAATTCACATAATAATAAATAAATATTTTATGCGTAATTCGAATTTTATTATAAATAATATTGAATTCTACGCAATTATTCCGGTTGAAATCAATTTTTATGTAAAAAATCTGAAAATATACAATAAATTCATTATTATATAATAATTTGTTTTATTTGATCAAAAAAATGCAAAAAAATAATTTTATGAAGATTTTTTTAATAATAATTTTATTAACTATTTTATTTATTATCATTACTGAAGGAAATGATGAAGATTTATGTAAGAATTTGAAATCTTCGACGTCGAAAAACATGAAAAAACAAAAATTCAGCAAAAATCTTTCAATAAAGGAAGAAATTGATGTTACAAATGAAATTTATCAACAACAAAATGCCAATGAAATTATTATTAAATCTGAAAATCCGATCAATTTTTTGTTAATAAAAATTAATTACAAAAATAAAAATTTGCTTAAATAGCAAGTCCTCCGATTTTTGAAACTCTTTTCAAACTTATCATAATGGCTTGAAACTTTGAAATCAAATCTTTGGCATAGAATCTTCGGCCTGCAAATTTTCAAAAAATTCCATTCGGCCTGAACAACAACTTGAAATCTTGCACAAAATTTTGACAAAGGATTTTTGTGCTATTTTTAATATATCTCTTATTACTTACTCAATCTGAACAGAGTAACAAAATTAATTCTTTTTTTTTCTAAATTTAATCCACAAATGATGGCCTAATTATAATATAAAATTCTTAAAAAATCATTTCAAGCAAATATTCTTAAGAATGAAAGAAAAATAAATGATTTGGAAAAAAATTCCAAAAAATTGGGCACAAATCACAACAATATTAATAAAGAGAAGCAAAAATTTGGACAAATTAAGAAGAGAAAGCGGGAAACTGCAGAAACAACAATGGAACTGATCAGAGCATTTGATCAATTGAAAAAAGAAAAAATTTATGGGTTTAAATATGACAAGAAGAAAAGTCTAAAAATCGAACGAGAAATTGCTGAAAGTTTGGGAGTTAATCGTAATAAAATTTACGAACTGAAAAATGAATTAGGTAAAATATGAATTTTTAAATATTTCTTTCGGTAATTCCATTTGTTTTCTTGAACGGTTTTCTGAATTTCAAAAAATTTATTAGATTCAAAAATTTTCAACAATAAAAAGGCAACTATTTTAAAAGTTTAAGCTAAATGTGAAAATTTTTTGAAAAAAATTCCATAATTTAACGATTTTTACTGATTGTTTCCCCTTTAAGGGTTAACCAAGAAATTATCAACAAACCAGCAAAAGCTTGAAAAAATTAAGCAATTTGAAAAAGTGAAAGAAGCATTTTCCAAAAAATTCAATTTGGCAACGAATTGGAAAATTGAATTAAAAATAGCGGAAAAAATTGGCGTTGCGTATAATACAATTTATGAATGGAAGAGAAGATTTGGCTTAATCTCTAGTAATATTTTTAAAGTTATTTAAATTTTTTCAATGAATGATTTTGATTCCATTTTTAGTAAAAAAATCTTTTCACAAATGTTCACTTATATTTTCAATATTTTCACAGGATATAAGTAAAAACTTATTATAATTTCTGATCAAACTTCATTTTTTTGTTGATCATTTGGGTGTATTTCCATTTCTTCACCCATTTGATCAATTGCCAAATTTTCATTTTTCCCCTTTTGGTCCTTTTTTTTGTTCCATTTTTTAACTTTTTCTTCTCTTTCATTTTTCTCATCCGTCGGCATTTATTGGACAAAAATTGTTGATAAACTGGAAAAAATTTCCTATTCGAATTTTGCGCTCCGAAATGAGACTCGGTTTGGAAAAAGTTTCTCCTATTTGCGCCAAAACATATTTTGTCATCCGAGCGAAACATTGCTGACGGTTTTTCGGCGGGAAGGGGGGGGGGCGATGAAAAATATTTTGTATTATTCAAAATGGCATTAAATAAATGCCAAACATTCACTCAGATGAAATGGGAATTTACAAATACTCTGAATTTGCCACGTTTGTTCTGTTTGTATTGTCCGCACATCGGCATTTCAAATTTATTTCTTTAATTTAATGTCGACAATTTCTCTTCCCATTTCTCAGCCCGAGGGGACGGATGAATAATCAGTGACAAATTGAGGAACAATTTGTTAGCAAAATCACCGGCCGAATGTGCGTATAAAAGTGGCCATCAAATGGCTGTCAAACCACCTGCTGCACATTCATTTAATTAGTTTTATTGCGCTTCTTCCTTAAATTCAATTTCCAAAAATGGTTGCCAAGTTTCTTCCGGTCATCCTCTGCTTGTTTTTTGGTATGTTTAAGCAAATGGTATAAAATACTGTAATTAGAGTAAAAAATGCGGGAATACGGTATCTATGATATTACAATTTAAGAAATCCAGTTTATTTTTTAAATAAAGCAAAAAAATGCTTAACTTTCCATTTTAGGCTTCTTTCGTCCTCTGCTCGCATAAGGCTGCTGATGTGCTGGTAAATAAAATGCCAAAAAAACTATGGAGGATTGTGGGGCCAATGAATCCAGCAAAATCCTTCCGTCTCCACTTTTTTCATATTAAAATATGATTTTTTCAGAAATTCAAAAGAGAAGTGGCGATCATCAGCTGTCCACCTGTAAGAAGATACATATAAAATAATAAAAATTTGACAAAATCTTCGAAATTCGTAATTTAATTGAAATTTTTTTGAGCCACTAAAAGTAGTTGCTTATTTTTAATTAGCCATTTTTTGTCCTATTTCCTTTATTGGGCACCATTTTAGGGACAGGTCGATTACCGTGGCGGCTGTTGTACAACATGTCAAACCGATGCAGATTGTACGGGAGGGAAAGTGAGTTAGCCAAATTTGAGTATAATTTGCAATTTTTTGAATGGGATTAATTAGCCAAATTTGAGTATAATTTGCATTTCTTTGAGTGGGATTACTCAAAAATAATCTATTGATAAATGCAATTAATTGAGTGAAAGAAAGTTTATTAAATCATTAATGATGTCCAATCGAATTTAAAATTTGCCAAATTAGATAAACTATTTTTGTCTTTGATTTTTCAATTATTTTCCACGCTTTTAATGTAAATTTTTAAATTGTTCGCTCATATTTTGCCTAATTTAGATTTGTGTGCCCATCCTCAACCTGGTCAGCGTCAGTCTGTGCTTTGCCCCATGCGGAAATTAAGACAGAAAAAACACAGAGAAAGAAAGCAGATAAAGTGATATGATTAGAATGATCGATTCGGAATTCATAAAGCATTTAAATAATGATTGTTGACCAATGAATATTTTTCGTAAAAATTGCCTTAATTATCTGAAAATTGGACTCTTTTACTTTAGTCCGCGATAGTTGTTTTATAATGTTAAGCTTGGTGAAAGGGTTAATTAATCCGAGTGCCGCGGCACGGAGACCCAATTTTCTTGCGTTTCGGTGCAAGATTTGTGCTTAATGGATGGAACCGAATTTCACACATTCAAATCCATCCGTTTTTCCGGGTGCCGCGGCACCATACCCAATTTTATTGTGCTTAGGCGTAAGATTTGTGCTTAATGGATTGAATCGAATTTAAATGTCATATATATGTTTTTAATCTAAGGACAGAAATCAACATCATTTACGATTTTAAAGGCTTTGTTTTAAAAAACATAAATGTTTTAGCAGTTTTTCCCGTTACCGAACATTTCCTCAAAATTTAGTCGGATTTTGCCCGATTCAATTATAAATCCAACAATTTATAATAAATATTATATTAAACAAATTTATTTATTTTTTCTTGCTTATCTTTTCAATTTTAATTTAATTATCATCAAAAATCAATTGATAAATTATAGTAAATTTCTTCTTCCACCTTCTAAGAGTTTGACTTGGAATTCCCAAATCAAATTCCCAATTTCAAATTTTATCTTTTACACTAAAAATATCCATTTGTTTATTTTGTCACGATTTGCTCCTAATAATTTTCCAATTTTACCTTCGATTTGGGCTCTTTTTTGTTTTGGTATTTTCTTTTTTTGCTTCAACTTTTCTTAAATTTGATCAAATTTATGAATTGTTTCTTTTTTTCTTGATCATTTGGATAGTTTCCCATTTTTTTACCCATTTGATCAAACATATAAATATGTCGTATGAATCCAAGAAGAAAAAGGAGGACATAAGAAACTTTAAATAAATTTAATTTGTGAAAAAAGAATTGCGGTACAAAATTACTTATAAAATAATGCCATTTAGAAAGAAATTGTAGACCATTCTGTGCTCTTACCAATGGACCTAGTCAGAATTTCTAGAAAAATTTTCCCAACCCACTAGGATTTTTTTTCGAAATTCTTTAAATTCATAAATTTCCTTGTGATTTAACGGCTCAACTCTTTAATTATTCATCCAACTAATAATTATTATACACTGTTGACTAGTCATTTTTAGTGACAAAATGACGTGTTTGTGGTGATGCGCAACGAATACAATTAACAACGAAACACCAGTAATTAGGTAGCTTATTAAAATGTTTAACGGCACTGTTTTGCTAATGAGGGGGCCGGAACGCACATGATGCGGATAATGCCGTGCGGGGCCAACTCCATCTAAGCCAACTTTGAGTCCACATAAACTTTAAAATTGTTGTTTGCCAAACTCGACAAATTTTGGTTTCATTTAAAAAGATCTTAACCAGGGCCCAATTAGTTTATTCATAATTTTAACAATGCCATTAAAAAGTTAAAATGAAACTACAAAATTCTAACCGTTAAGTTTTTTGTGATCTGAATTAATTGCTTAGTTAGCAGTAGCATTAAAATATTTTACATTATTTAAATGAATTAAATGGAAAGCAAGTTTTTTAAATTCGGTTAATAAAAAAAATTATTATTGCATTATTAAATTAGGCTCGCACGTATTTGGCCAGACGGAATTAACTCCCACAGACATAATATGTATATGAGTTTTGGCATTTAAAATTTTTTTTTAATTTGGTTAACCAAAAAAGTTTTGGCTTATTAAATTTGCCAGATACGGATTTGGCCAGACGCAATTAACTCACACAGACAATGCGAGTTTTGGCATTTCCGTTTTTTTCATCGCATTGAAAATTCAATTTATTACCTCCAAAATCGAGCAGTTCAGAAGTGAAAAACAAAGTGCGTAATAGACTTTTTTATGCTTAAGAAGCTATTAATACATGTCAACAGCTTTAAGTTAATTGCGCCAAATTTGTTTAAATTGAAGAACCTAGAATATAAATATGCAATTCATTTTCAATAAGATATTCGAGAAATGTTTTATCGTTAATTGAGCTAAATGTACTCGAGCAATGTATGACATAATTCGAGAAAGAAAATTTTCCTAATTCAAGATTTCGTTCAAAAACCAAAATTTATAAAAAGTATTCGCATTTTTTATGCTTCAATTCTTGTCAAAAGATTCAAATAATTAGTTGATTCATTTCATTTACATTTTGTTCTATAATAACTAATATTGCGTGTGAACTGATTGTTCGATGTAAATGAGATTTTTGCTTCCATTTATATTCGTCAATTAATTTTTTCAATTATTAAATACAAAATTTTCATTTGTGTACATATTAATTCGTTTCTCATTCCTTTATAAGTTATTAATTGGGCCTTTGAGCATTTATTAATCTTTTCAAATTCAACTTTTATTATGTATAAAATTTATCTCAAAGTTCTTTTAAAAACTTGCCTTACCTAATTAAAGAATTTTTGTCGAATAAGATTCATTAGATGGAATTTACACATTAATTATAAAATAGATACATTAAAATTTGCATCAAATCATTGCTTCTAATTTTAATTTAAATACATAAAAATTTATTTTTATTTATCTTAATTTAGCTAATTTTTTTTTACAAATGAATATTTCAAATGGCGTCCATTATGGTTCGGCTTCAATTGTGGACACACCGTCCTGGCTGCTGAGCATCTCATTGGAATTGGCCATTCTCGAGCTAGTCGTCCATCTGATGTCCATGCTGATCACGATTTTCAACTGCATTATGGTGTTCAACAGTGGACTGTTGCACACCAATTTGAAATGGGTGTTGTTGGCACAAAGTGTCAGCAGTTTTATGGTAATTAAAGCTTAATTAGGCATATAATTAATAAAAGTTACAGAAAAATTTTCCGTATCAATATCATAAAATTGAATTTTTATAAGAAAAGAAAAAAACTAAGCAATAATTTATTATATAATAATTTAATCTTTCTGAAAATTGAAAATTGTCTGCAGAATTTTTTATAATTTAATATTTTAAACAAAATTTATTTAATGACATTCTAAAAATTAAAAAAAAATTATTTTATATAATAAAAGTTTTTCATTAATGTGTTATTTAGCCAAATTTCAAATTTAATAAAATAAATTCTCATTTAAGATTTTTATTATTTTTTTCAGTCTGAATTGTGCCGTTTCTCGGTGATGGTTGTCCAAGTGCCATCTGGGGACATTTTTACAAGACCACCGTATGCCAACATACTTGGCTCACTTTACGTTTTCTCGAACACATATCGCATCTTTCTTGCCTATGTTCTGCTGGCTGAACGTACACTGGCTACCGTACTCTTTCGTGACTATGAACAGTATGACAAAGTGTGGGTTAACATCAGTTGGCTGGCCATTACTGTAATTTTTAATTTTTATTATAAATAAAAATATTTAAAAATTAAATATTCTTCAGTTATCTCTCTCATTTGTTGTCCTAATAACACAAGACAGTTCTGCGCATGATTACAATCGTTTCACATTACCCTCAATTATCGGATTATTTGTTTTGCAAATTGCTGCAATCGTGGTAATAATTTATTTTTCCAAAAATTAATTAAATTTATTTTTTTAAATTTAGTTATTACTTCATAATTACCGTCGAAATAAAACAAGATATAACAACGGCCGAATTTGGACATTGAAAGAACGTTTTCAAGTAAAGCAATATTTCTACAATATTTCTCTTAATGTTAAAATTAGAATAAATCATTATTTATATCAGTATAAAGCATTTTAAATTATTAATTAATTGATTTATAAATCATATTTAAATTTTTTATGTTAAATATTTTGCAAAATAAATTATTTTATATCTTTAAATATTTAATTTTTTTTAATTATATTTAAATTTAAGACAAAATTATACAAAAAACAATTTTAAAATATAATCATTTAATTTTATTTTTTTCATTAAAGTTATCGGAAAATATTCGCACACTGAAGCAACTTCGTCCAACTTTTGTTTTCTACACAATAAATGTGCTCTTGATTTATGGCATCAAATTTTTATTCATTTTTGGATTGGTTGTGAACGACGTGCCAACAAAAATTGCTTTTATGTTCCAAACGCTGTTGCTCGCCATTGTAAACATTGGCATTGAATGGACAGTTATAACGTAAACAAAGGAATTTTAAAAAATTTATTAAATAATAAACATTTTTTAAAAGTTTTAAATGCAATTTTGGAAAATACTCTTACATACTTTGAAAAACAAATCTATACACTTAATTTTGTTGATAGAAATTACAGTTCATTAATTGTTTGAGCTAAATTTAGTAACAAAATAAAAGCATTTAATTTTTTTGACAAAAAATAATTGATTTCTTAAAAGTCCCAAATTCCAAAGAGTTTTTTAAAGCTTAGTTTTTTTTTTAATTTTATTGAAACCTTTAAAACTATTTTTAAAAACTAATTTCTCAGTTTTCTCAAGTGATTAATTTGATTATTTCAGACAACACCCGATGATTAAACGCAAAGCAATTCAATGGATTAAAAAGCTTGTCAGCTTCCGCATAAACAGTGTCACTGATTTGCAAAATTTGCCTCGCGAAATGCCAAAAAATTTGTTTGGGAATCAGCTGATAATTAACAGACAAAAGCCGGATGATTATTTCAAAATGTTGGAGAAATCATGGCATTAATTTTATTTCATTTTTGTTATTTTATTTTGCCGTTTAAAAAAAATAATAAAACTTTAACTACTATTGATTTACTCTAATAATTTTAAATTAAAAATTCATTATCTTCATCTCATTTGAAAACCAATTCCCAAAGAAATTTACAAAATTTCACTTAAAATCTAAAAAATCTGAAATAATATTAACCTCATGAAGTGTATTAATGATAAAAAATTCATATTAAATTGAATTTTGAAGCCCACTTTAACCTTTAAAGGTTTTTGTTATTTATGAAATCAAGCCAATTTTTTAATTTTCCAACTTTTCATCAATTATTTCTTTTTATATAAAAATTCCATATTTTTAAATTTATACCGATAAATAATTCACTAAGAAATTCAAATTATTGGGTAATTCTAATTATTATTAATGATCAGACAAAAATTCAATAAAATTGAAAAAAACTCACTTAAGAATGAAAAGATTTTCTAAAAAATTGGTCCCAAAATTTAATTATTTTTTATTGATAAAAATATTTGGTTTAAAAATTGTCCTTATTGAATTTAATGAATTAATTTTTCTCTAAAAATTTACTTTTTTTTTTGCCATATTTACTCATTTTTCAAAATAAAAATAAATATGAAAAATTAATTTGGTTTTTCAACTAGACCAATTAAAAATGTTATTAGCATAATCAACGATTTTTATCAAATATTTTTTATAAGCGATGAAAAAAGGTTAATAATTTCATAAACCGAAAAAAAATTATTTATAAAAACATTTGTAAAAAATTGAATATTTTTTATGTCTGAAATTTTCCAAATATTCTTCGGATAATAATGATCGTCCTAATTATAACAATTTGTTTTTTGGTTTAATGCCAAATTCAGCTTTGTATTTGCGTAATGAGTTTTTTGGAATGTTTAAAATTTTGGCAATTTCATCTTCTTTCAATTTTGGATTTTTTTTTTTGATTTGATAATATTGTTTAATCACTTCCATTTTTTCAGCAATTGTTAACATTTTTCTCTCTGTAAATTTAAAAAAATACGTTAAAATCTTTAAATTCACCTTTTGAAATATTTTGATTGATGCCAATTTTCTCGGCCCATTTTTCAATTGTCGTATAATCCACACAAAATGTTTGTTTAATTTTTGCTCTAAATTCTTTCCATTCTTTTCGTGAATGTTTTCCATTTTGCATAAATTTAATTTTTATTTTAAAATATTTTTCAACAATTTCTCTTTTTTGCTCATCTTTATTTTGATTTTTAATCAATTTTCCATCTTTTAATTGTTTCTTCCATTTATAAATGGTGCTAATATCAATGCCCAAATGTGTTGCTATTATTTTTTGGCATTTTGTCCTTTTTCCTTCCAATTTTTCATTTAATTTCGTTTTTAATTTGCCATATATTTGATCAAATTGCTTTAACATTATCCTTTTTTCTTTAATTGAATGATTTTTTTTCGTCATCATTCCCTGTTCTCTTTTCCATTCGTAAATTTTCCTTTGATTTGCACCTAATTTTGTGGCAATTTTTCTTTCAATTTTTTTCCATTCTTTTGTTGAATATTTCTTTCCCATTTGCTTAACTTTCTCCTTAATTTTATGAAATTTTTCCACAGTTTCTCTTTTATTTTTATTAGTTTCATTTGAAAAACGATCACAACTTTGTCCATTATTTGTTGGCATTGGCAATTGGTCGCCCAATTCATCATAATCTGTGGACATTTCTTCACTCTCCTCTTCTTTCACTTCCACATTTTCATCAAAAATCTGATCAAATTGTCGAACATTTTGTCCAAATTGGTTATTCTGATCAGCATTTTCTTCATAAATTTTCTAATCAATTCGAAAAATGTTTTCTTCTGCTCCGTCGTCCCATCTTTGGCCAAATATTTCAGCAAAACTTTTTTCTTGGATTATTTTGCCAGCCTCAATTTGGTTAATTGCTTTTTCGAATATTAATGCGCATTGCAATATAAATATTAATAAAATTTTCATGATTTTTTGTAAAATAAAATGAGAAAATATTTTAAAAATGCTTCCAATATTATTTTAATCCAATTAAATTATTATTCAATTCGGCTTTTGAACCAAACAGTCAATAGATCGATATAATATGATTTTAAACAGGAAAATGCAAAGTGCATATTTGTTATTATGAAAAATCCACTTACAATTAGTTTCGTAATAATAATGAAATTGAAAACTGCAAAAAAAAATGCAGATAATTTTAGACGAAAACACTCAACATTTTTTAAATTATAAAGATAATCATTAATTAGCAAAATTTAAATCCACAATTTTAACCAATTATCCCTTTTATACAATAATATTAAAAGGTGTAAAAAACAAAATACAGACAAATTTTAAAAGTCAAATATAAGCAGGCAGACAAAAATCGGTAAAGAAAAAATCGGAATTTTTTTTTAAAAATTTGTTAAAAGAAAATTTCCATGTATAAATTTGCTAGCAGATTTTCACAAAAAAGACCAAATTTTTGGTTAATTTTGTGGGTTTTTGGCTTTTAAAATGGAATCCCTATTATTTTTCACTCACAGTCTCCATCTTACCAGTATAATTTCAATTAACGAAGTTTATGAAAAATGGTTTATAGCTTTCAATTTAGGAGTTTAATTAATGTTGCTTCACTCTTTTGAGAATTGCTTGAAAAAGCCTTTTTTACACTAAGTCAATAGATATTTAATATTTATTTCATCTTAATAATAAAATTTTTATTATAAAATATCTTAATTTACTTACCAAATTTTTTTTAGCAAGTTCTTATATGAAATAATATTTTATTGAATAAAACTTAATTCATATAAAATAATAATTAATGTTAAAATTATGGTTCCAAAGTCTATTAAAACCCTAAGAAACGACCTAAAAATTTTCAGAAAAATACACCCCTATAAAATTTCAAAAATGCACCCCTAAGAAATGAAAAATTTCTCAAATATTTATCTCCAAAAATTTTTTTATTCTCTTGACAAGAATTTTTGATTTTAAAAATATTTATCCCAATATTGATTTGGCTTAATTTTCTTTATTTTTATTAAATTTTGTAGAACCTAAATTTGAGGTTTTTAGTGCCTATTTTGCATTTTTCATTGGGGTTTTTAGAGCCTTAAGCCTAAAATTTACTAATTTTTGGCATCCGACAAGGAATTGTTCAAAATATATCTCCGTTTAGCAGGAGGAAGAATGAAAAAAAAGAATAAATCAACCTCAAAAAACAATGTTCAAAATAACTAAGTTAAAAAATCTTATTTCTAATATTCTAAGTGACCGAATCTTTCCACATTTCCAACCAAAAACTTTGAATGCATTTATTCAAAGCCTTAGTGATTCCTTATAAATTCAACTTTCATATTGAACCCGAAACGAGATTCTCGAGCAGCTATACCCATAACGCAAATATTAATTATGAAATAATCAAAATTAAATAAATGCTAGTTAATTGTTAAAAAGGCAGATTTGATAATTGGTAGACATTTACAAATTTTTTAAATAGCATTTTTTGATAAAAATTTATCATCCTAATAATAATAAAATATCTTAAAATTAAAAAAAACTTTTTTTCTCAATCATTCCGTATTCAGAAAATTTTCACTTTTTCTCTTCAATTCAGATTTATAATTTTCTAATGATCTTTTTGGAATGTTCAAAATTTCAGCAATTTTGCGATCGGTAAGCTTTGGATTTTGATTTTTCAATTCAAAATATTGTTTCATCTTTTCCATTCTTTCAACATTTGTATAATGCTTATGCCCTGTAAATATTTAAATATAAAATAAAAAATTCTTTAAAAATTTCACCTTTTGAAATATTTTGATTGATGCCAAATTTCTTGGCCCATCTTTCGATTGTCGTATAATTTACACCAAACATTTGCTTAATTTTTATTCCAAATTCTTCCCATTCCTTCTGAGAATGTTTTCCATTTTGCAAAAATTCATTTTTTATTTTAAAATATTTTTCAATAATTTCTCTTTTTTCATCATCAATTTTTTGATTTTTCACAAATTTTCCATTTTTTAATTCTTTATTCCATCTTTGAATGCTTCTAATATTTATGCCCAAATGTTTTGCTATTATTTTTTGGCATTTTTCTCTTTTTCCTTCCAATTTTTCATTAAATTTCGTTTTTAATTTTGCATATATTTGATCAAATTGCTTTAACATTTTACGTTTTTCCTCATCCGAATATCTGTTTTTGATTAATCCAAATTCTCTTTTCCATTTGTAAATTTTCCTTTGATTTGCACCTAATTTTGTGGCAATTTTTCTTTCAATTTTTTTCCATTCTTTTGTTGAATATTTCTTTCCCATTTGCTTAACTTTCTCCTTAATTTTATGAAATTTTTCCACAGTTTCTCTTTTATTTTTATTAGTTTCATTTGAAAAACGATCACAACTTTGTCCATTATTTGTTGGCATTGGCAATTGGTCGCCCAATTCATCATAATCTGTGGACATTTCTTCACTCTCCTCTTCTTTCACTTCCACATTTTCATCAAAAATCTGATCAAATTGTCGAACATTTTGTCCAAATTGGTTATTCTGATCAGCAATTTCTCCATGCATTATTTGATCATTTTGACAGATGTTTTCTTCTGCTCCGTCGTCCCATCTTTGGCCAAATATTTCAGCAAAACTTTTTTCTTGGATTATTTTGCCAGCCTCAATTTGGTTAATTGCTTTTTTGAATATTAATGCGCATAATAATAAAAATATTAATAATATTTTCATTTTTTTGTAAAAATATAATGAATTATTTTTATAAAAATATTTTTCGCAATGAATTTTGTAATTATTAATTTTATAGCATGGCTTAATTTTTCTTCAATCAATATTAACCGGTGCTAGGTCGTTTCTTAAAAACCGCCACATTGGGCGTTTCTTAAAACCGCCAGGGCGTTTCTTAAAACCGCCAGGGCGTTTCTTAAAACCGCCAGGTGGGCGTTTCTTAAAACCGCCAACTCATATGATTATGTATGTATATCCGTTAAATTAAATATTCAATAATATCTATTAATTTTTATTTGTTGTGCAAGTAAGTGTCAGCCGGAAATATTATTAGTCTAGCAGTGACAGACTAAAAATCTTTATTAAATTAATTTACAATTATTTACTTAATTTTTATTTGGTTGTACCAATTACGAATTAGCAATTTTATATTCGAAAATTTTGCAGTTGATAATTGTTGCTATAACCACGATGTGTGCTACATAAATAAATATCAGAAACGTTACGATTGTGATATTAAATTTTGCAATTGCCTTAATGAATATCCTAATTGCTTTCTAACAAAAGTCTGTTCTCCAACTCATATCTTAAATATTTTATTTTTTTTTTAGAATATATTATGCTGGTCAGTTCATATTTTTGGAGAACGTTTTAAAGAAGGATAAAAATAATTATTTTATTTTACCGTCAATAGATATGCATATGTATTTTAAATTTTTTATTGTTATGTAAACTTCTAATATATATATATATTTATATACATAATCATATGAGTTGGCGGTTTTAAGAAACGCCCTGGCGGTTTTAAGAAACGCCCTGGCGGTTTTAAGAAACGCCCAATGTGGCGGTTTTTAAGAAACGTCCCAGCACCGCTGGTTTACTGGTCCAAGACGGCGCCGCCGATGTTTGGCTCAATGACACATCATTCAGCTGGAATTGGGGTGACGGTCCAATTCATTTATTTAATAAATAAATTTTTATTTAATTTTTTCTAATTTATTGAATTTTTTATAATATTATAATAGTATTAAATTCAAAATTTATTTTTACAATAAATTTATTTATTTTTTTAAATAATTTAATTGATTAAAAAATATTTTTATTCACTTTATAATTTTTTTTAATGCATAAACATTTAATAACAATTATTTTAAATAATTTTTTTTAAATTCATTTATAATTTAATAAATGCGGAAGCATTCGAAAAATAATTTTAATTTTTAAATCGTATTTTTTTATTTTTAATAAATATTATTTTTCTATTCAATTTATCATTTTTACAAATGCAGAAGCATTTGATAAAAATTATTTTTATTTTTTTTGTTTTTTATTAAATCTATTTTTACTCATTATTTAAAATTTACTTTTCTATTTTAATAAATTACTATTTTTTCAAATTAAAATACAAAAAATCTAATTTTGCTTACAGTTAACTCCGATTGGCCTTCTGTGTCTTTGTTTGCTGGCCTGTCTTCCTTTGCCAAAGTGTTGATCAATTGGGTGGAATTTTCGGACAATATTTATCATCCTCATGTGGAAGTTTTCGCATGCCAAAGTGCAAATCAGCGACTTATGCATGTCGATCTTAGCGGAGTTAGTCCCAAAAATAATAATATATTCTTTACTTCGGCATTTTTTCACTCATCGCCAATTAAAAATTTCGAATTCTTTTGAGTTTCCATACCTCAGCGCATTGTAGCGCACCATCAAAAATTTTCATTAAAAATTTAAAAAAAATCTTTTCATGGCGCCTTCTGGCGCACCGTCATAAACTCTCTAAGAATTACAAAAACATGGCGCACAATAAATTTACAAAAATTGAAAAATGCCGTGCAATATTTTAATTTAATTGCAAGGGATTTAAATTAATTTTTCAATTTATATTAATTAATGTAAATGCCAAAAATTTTAAACTAATTACAGTAATCGTTAATCATTTCTTTGACAGAATACAATCACGGGTGGCACTGGGATGGGCTTTCGGATGGAACCATGTGTGAACACCGAGCTGGTCATTAACAGCAACAAATTTCATGGCATCCAAAATGTAGCTTTGCTGGTCCGAAATGCACGGTACAAGATTTCGCTTTAATAACTACAATGTAATTTTTTGCTCATTTTCTTTCAATTGGAATATAAATGCGCTAATTATTGTATATGGCAGGCCCAGGAACAAAAAGCAACGAATTTGCAGTAGCTGAACACAAATTTTTTGCAGAAAATTGATTGAGTTTTCAAAATGCCCGGTAAAACATGAAAAATTCAAAAATTAAACAGGAGGCAAACTAAAAATAAATTTTAAAAACCTTGCCCTGGTAATCTGTGACTGCTATTTGAAACGGATACTGTTGTGTAGCACGGTTTATCATTTTTAGTAAAATGCCACATTGATTGATTCGCTTCTCCCGTTAATCGCCATGGCGGCACAAAAAGAATAAATACCGGTAGATTACGGTATCTACTAAAAAAAATTTACATTCCATAATTTTTTATTTTTGTCTAATTAATTGATTAATTATATAATAAGCAGATGGCCTCATTTGTCTGCGCTGCCGGCTCGTGTACAAGTCGCAAAAAATGACATCAAAATGAACACTGCGCAATTCATTGTTTCCATTGGACTTAATGGGATGCGCCAGAACAATCATTAGTGTTCAATCAATAAAATGAAGCAATTAAATTTTAATCTTATTAATTAAATTATTATATAAAAAATGATAATTTAAACCTATTAAAATTTTTAAGATTTTTTAAATTTTTGTAATATATTTTATAATGAAAGAGGGTAATTTATTTATTTTTTTAATTATTATTCTAAATTTCCCCTTTTCTTAATTAAAATGATTTAAAATTCAAAACCTTATTTGTTCCATTTTCACTAATAATTAAATTAATTATTTTATTAAACATTTATTTTTTAATTTTTATGATAATTTTTTCCTAATGTTAATCTAAGTTTAATCTCTTATTTTTATTATTCTAAATTTACTTTCATTAATTAGAACTATTTAAAATTAAATCTTACTCATTTTTTTCTCTATCTTTTCCTAATTGACAAATGAATTATTTAATTTAAAAAAAAATAATTTATTTTTTAAATTTATTTTTTAAAAGTTTCATTCTTTTCGGTACGCGGCAACACGGTGCTGAACCCATTCCCATTCTTGAAACCGTGTTCAACACCATATGCAGCGTTGGTGGTCTCGTCCAGCAATGTGCTAATCCGGCACAACTGTTTTCGCAATCAAAATGCCGATTTTGAAATTGGTGAGAAAAAAAAATTCTCTCGAAACGAAGAGTTTTTTTTTTGTTCTAACCAAAAAAAAGTTTTCCCAGTTAATAGCTTTTCCGAAAAAAGTCGCCCATTTAAAAAAAAAAAATTTTTTTGAAGAAATGTTTTATTCTGAAAACATTTCAATAAAATATGTTTTGCATAATCCACATCTTATAAAATAGGCTGGAAAACATTTTTTTAAAATCACACATTTCTAATTATTTTGACAATTTTAAATTTCGAAAAAAATAATAAATAACTTTCTCTAATATAAAAATAATTTATTTAAATATTTAATTAGGAACTGAACTGATGGAACACGCGAAACGAATTGATGCGCGAGAAAACAATTGGGGCGATCCGCAGGCCCACAATTTTATGCATCGAATTTTTGACCAATTCAACCGTTACTCATTGGCCACCATTGAGGCATCAAATTTTCCATTTAAATTAATTTTATTCAATTAAATAATAGTTTTTCTTCAACAAAAAAAAACTTTTATAAGAATAAATAAATACCAAAAATATTTGTTATATAATTTTATAATTTTTTTTTAAATTTTTTTAAACTGCCTGAAATTAAAAATTCTAAAATTAAAATAAAAAATTATATTTAAGATTTAAGTTCTCACAAATCTACCTTATCAAATTGAGCTAAAATTAACTCACCGCATTTTATTTCAAATTAGGAGGGGGGAATTTTCCATGAAATTGAAAAGTAAAAATTTTTTTATTTTGGATTCCTTTTCCAAAACTTTTTCTGATCACAGACAGCGACGGTTCTGGGCCCGCTGGAAAAATGTCTTTAAGCCATTTATTCGGATTTTTTTGTCTTTCTGTAAGAAATTTACCCCCCCCCACCGATATTTTGGTAAATTTGCGGTTTTAGGCTGTTTAAGAAAGACAAAATAATAATTTTTAAGTTGAAATATTTTTTATTAATTAAATTTAAATAAAGTAAAAAAATATAAAAAATGTTCTATCACGGTGGGGAATTAAACCCAAGAGACAAGTAATGAAGGACAGAAGGTATAGCCACTACACCACATAATGATATAAAATCTTTTTTCCCTCCATTTCCTTCTCTTTTCTCATCAGACCCCCATTCTTGCCAGTGCTTATTTAGTCCCGCCGGGACCGGGACTGGCAAAACCGGGACCGGGATTTCTGTTTTTCCAAAAACCTGGACCGGGACCTGAAAAAACCGGGAAATCCCGGCTCGGTCCCGGTCCTGCTCAACTCTACAAATAACCTTTGGTTTTTTATTCAAAATATTTTCATATTTCGCAAAAATTGTCAAAAATAGCCTTTTTAATGTTTGAAATTTTTTAAATTTAAGAAAATTTTTTGTAAAATCCCAAAACCCCCTAGCGTACACATGGAACTATCGAAAATTTAAAATAGATATATATTTTTTTTTTGTTAAGAAATTTTACCAAATTCATTCTTCAGTTGGTAAATTTCGTCACGCTTAACTCCCAAACTTCCCGCAATTTCTCTTTCAATTTGAAACTTTTTCTTCGCTTCATATTTAAACCCATAAATTTTTTCTTTTCTCATTTGATCAAATGTTCTGATCAGTTCCATTTTTGTTTCTGCAGTTTCCCGCTTTTTCTTCTTAATTTGGCCCATTTTTTGCTTTAAGTTACAAATTTTGTTGTGGTTTTTGCCCAATTTTTTGGCATTTTTTTCCAATCCATTTCTTCTTTTTACATTCTTAAGTATATAATTAATTTCTTTTTTTTTGTAATATATTTTTAAGAATTTATATTGTAATTAAGTCATCGTTTGTATGGATTAAAAATTTAAATTCTGAACTCTAACTCGGAAAACATAGTCAAGTGAGAAAATGTTCAAAATTTTGTTCAGTTGGTTGAATTCGCATTTTTGGATGTCCCTGTTTTATTTCGAACATTAAAATAAATAAATCTTAATAATGTATAAGAAAACTAAACAATTTAAAAACCATTTTTATTTTACAAAAAAATCTTTGATAATTTTCTTTAATGAAAATTTAGTAAACTGCAAAGGTTCGGGAATTAATATAAAGTGAACAAGATAGTGAATGGGTCTCAGACACGAAAACTTCGGTTTTTGAGGCCCTCTCTTTTTGATTTTTTTTTCCTATGGGCGTATAAAATTAAAAATCTCAAGAGAAATCGACCTTGCTCTATTCAATAATACCAAACTAATATACCTTTTCCGAGTGATAGTTCGGTTGGTTCCCGTAATTTTCAAGTTGTTTTCAGGCTGAGAAATTACGGATTTTATAAATAAAAGGAAAATTTGTGAGGAATTTTTAATTGCAATTTGAGCAAATTTTTGATCCATTCCAATTTTGGAAATTAATTTTATTTAAAAATTCGCTCTAATTCAAATTCAGAAAAAAAAGTTCACTACAAAACAACACGTAAAAGATCAATCCCTTATATAGTATTACAGTATGCCCTGCTGTTGTTACCGTTTCGGTGTAATCTAATTCCTCTTGTTCCTTTGAACAATTACTGTGATCAACAGAAGAATTACTTTGATCAGCAGAAGAATTACTCTGATCAGCAGAACAATTGCAAAGACCAGCTTGTTGTTGCTCATCATTTTCATTTTCTAATGCTTCTCCGTTCCATTGGTCGGATTCAATTTTTGGCAATTTTATTTTTATTTTAAATTATTTTCATTTCCATCCAATAGTTCCTTTTTGATTTTTTGCGATACTTTTGGCTTTATGTTTTCCGTTTCATGTTCATCGCAATTTTCAGATTTAATAATAATTTTGTTGGCATTTTGTTGTTGATAAATTTCATTTTTAACAGCAATTTCTTCGTTTATTGAAAAATTTTTGGTGATTTTTTGTTTTTTTAAGTTTCTCGAAGTCGAAGATTTCAAGTCCTTCGATAAATCTTCATCAATTCCTTCGGTAATGATAATAAATAAAATAGTTAATAAAATTATTATTAAAAAAATCTTCATAAAATTATTTTTTTGCATTTTTTTGATTCAATAAAACAAATTATTATATAATAATGAATATTTTTTGTATGTTTTCGCATTTATAACACAAAAATTGATTTTCAACGTGAATAATTGCGCATGAATACAATATATTTATGATAAAAAAATATATTTAAATCGGAATTAACATAACCAATTATCTCGAATTACACCTAATTAATTATGTGTTATTTTTTTATGCGAACTTCTTAAATAAATTAAAATCAAAATTTTGTAAAAAAAATTTCAATAATAATTATTAGGTAACATTTGTTAATTACAAGAGTGTAATGAGATGGTGGTAATATAATGAAAAAACAAAGTTTAGAAAATAATTCCGTTTCATTTAATAAATAATCATTTTTCTCCAGAAAATTTAATTCAACAGAATGCAAATTTTTTTACAACATTCAAAAGTGACTTTATCATGGACATTAAATTTGTCCAAATATTTGAGGCTTAAACAGAAGAGATCTTTCCAAAACTGAGTCTCATTTCGGAGCGGAAAATTCTTGAAAAATCGATAGTTTTATGAAGGAAAGTCAAAAAAAATACTGTAAAGAGTAAAAAATAAAGAAAGGAATTTTCTGAAAATTTTTTCGGCGCCGTTGCTAACAACTTTTCTCATTATCGACCAAATTAAATATTTTTGGTATCATTCGATAGCTCTTAAGTTCTCTATAAGCATGCAAAATTTAAAAAAATTTCGTCAGTTTATAAATAAGTTATGTCCAAAAAAAACTCAAAAATAGACTTTTTGTTGGCTTTTTCGGCGCCGCGTGCCTTAACTTTTTTACTTTTGAAAAATTCCTTCGATTTTAAATGTAGCTGTGGAGAACACATAAAGCATTCAAATGATGCTAGATGGGCTAAGGATAACTGCCGGTCAGGGGGATGGCTGTCCTTTCGAGAGCGATAATTCAATCTTTCGGAGTAATTTTCTATACATAGATTTTCGAGAATTTCTAAAATAGAATAAAGCATTCATTGAACTCGATATTTTTTATCGTACAATTTATTTTCCCTTTTCATACAATTTATTTTTCGTTTTATTTTTGTTATTTTGTAATAATTGAATCATTCATCTTCCAAACACAGAAAAATTTATTGCCAGGAAAATAATTATGCATAAATTTACTGATTTGGGTGTCAATCAGCGTTTTTTTTGCTCACATCAGTGATGAAACCGCATTACATTCTCATTAACCACAAGAGATATGCATCGAAAACAGAATTGTACATCCCTTCCCAACCATTCATTTCATTTCATTTTGGACAACCAATTTATTTGGTTAATAATAAATAAAAATAAATAAAAACGATTTAAAAATAAAAATAAATTTTCATATGTTTTTAGATAATCCAAGAACCAACCTTAAAATGAAGCTCATCCTTCAGCTCAATGTCTTGTTTGCGTGCTTTTGGAGCGGTAATTATACAATAATAATGAATTATAATTAATTTTTAGTACATTTTTAAATGTTCTTAATATTATTTTTTTTTAATATTTTAGCAACATTTCTCAGTTGCCGTAAGGGAATTATTGGCACCGTTGATAAGCCCTTTGTTGATAAAGAGCTCACAAGTCCTTCGACTGCTTGCCCTGAAAAGAAAGAGCTAAAATTTTGTGCGAAAGCTGTCTGCTTCCGAGAGGGCAAAGGTAGAAAATATGATAAACAAACACAACAGCAGAAATGCCAATACAAATAAAGAAATTAATTAATAGTCGTAAATTTTGAATTTTTTGTTTAAATTTTTTCAAAAAACAAAAAGCAAAAAGTGGCAAAAATAGTGAAGAAATGCCATTTTATTAATTGGCGAAAAGTACACAATGCTTATGTTGTTTGTTCTCACCAATACCATATAGTGGCAATATTTTGGGCGCTAAAATGTTTTTGTTCCTGCCTTTTTCATCGAAATAAAACCGTCGCAAAAATAATTTTAAACCCTTCCATATAAGAAATTCTCAATATGCAAAAAAAAACGCACAGATTTAAAAAAGTAATTATTAATCACATTACATAAAACAATTTGTTACTTTTTTTCCCAAGCCGAACACTATGTGACCGTTTACACATGCTCCACTATTATAACCGATTGCAATTCTGCTGGTCCTGAATTTTTGGCAAAGAAGGAGTGCCAAGCAAACGGAAGCACAGAAGAAGCCTGTGAAGAGGAGAAAAAAAAGAATAAGGACAATTTTATCAGAAAATATGGCAATTACCGGTGCGAGCAGTGCCAATTTGGCAAAGATAATGAAGACAATGGCAACGCAAAGTTCCCGCCGTATCAGCCAAAAAGTAGAAAAAAAATTGTTTTTAATTAATCTTTTGGAAAAAAAATTGGGGAAAATTGTTTTCTTATAGCATTAAAATTTAATTTTCTGTTTAACCATTTTTTCAATGGACAAAATCGGATAAATTTGTAAAACCAATTAAATATAATTTACATTGTAAAAATTTTAAATTTTAATTTCATTGAAGCAAAATTTGATCATTTTTTATGTTTTTTTAAATTTTAGTAGATTTAATTATAATTTAGGTTAATTAACTTTTTAAAAATATTATTAATTTTTTTTTCTTTTTAAAGCGCCTCCGCCAAATCCTGTGAACGCTTCTGTTGGTAAAATTTTTCTTTTCAATTTTATTTTATCAATTTTAATTTCTCTTTTTCAGGGTTTTTTGACTATTTTCATTAGAGCACGGACGGGACTGGGACCCCGCCGGGATTTTGCCGGGACTCCCGATCCCGGATTTTTTGGAGAACTTACCGGGAGTCCCGGAAAAACGGGACTCCCGGTACCGGGATCCCGTCCCGGTCCATTTTCCAAGTCCCGGTCCCGGCCATTTGGACCGTGACTAACGGGACTAATTTCGCCAGTGAAACTGCCCCAAATTTGAAAAATTTAATAATTATTTTGGCAAAATGTCTTTAGTTCAAAGATTGAAGACACAACTCAAGGGATTTTTGGAAATTAATCTGTGCAAATATCACAAAACCATATAAAATATTCAAAATTTTATTCCAAATTAGTATTTTTTTTGAAATTCTCTCAACTCAGGGGTGGTCTACCCACCTACAAAGTTCCATTTGGAAATTTTTCTTCAAAATTAAATGTAAATATTCCATTCATATGAAATGAAATTCAAAAAAATTTGTTTTGTAAAAAATAAAAATTTGATTATTTTTTGAGTGTGTCATTTTAATTTTGCCGATTTCATTTCAATTTAGGTTAAGGAACTTTTTAAAAAAATTAATTAATTTATTTATTTATTTATTTTACAGCGCCTCCCCCGCCAAACCCCGAGAACTCTTCTGTGCCTGGTGAAATTTTTTTTTCTTTTCTAATTTTTTTTTCTTTTTCAGTACCGCCAAAACTGCAGAATGGCATTGGTTATATTTTTAATTAATTTAGGGTAGGACTCCGATAATTCGGTCTGACAAAAGTCGGAGTCGGGGTTTTTCTGGGTTAGCTAAATCAGGTGGTTGGGCTATTTTTTCATGGTCATTAATTAATGAGTAGGGGATTCTACCTTAAATCAATTAATATTTTTTCAGACATTGTCTTTTCCGATATGGAAATTCCCCTTGGAGTGCCTCCTTCTGCTGGGAGTGGAAGAAGCACTAAGCCCGGCATTGGCCATCACTTTGTGATGGTTTTTGGTAAAAAAAACAATATAAATTAAACAAAATATATTTAATTTTAATTTAGTTGCCGTGGCTTTGGTCTGCACGGCAATTCGCCATGGCATTTTGCTTTAAGCGGAGAAATGAAAATGATGGAAGAGCAAAAGAATGAAAACGGAAATGCGATAAAGAAAATGATCCAAAAATAAGCATTCCATTTATAATAACCATTTAAATATCTTTTCCAAATAATAGCAATGATTTTTTATTTATTAAATTTAAAGTAAATTAAGAATTCTGTTTATTTTAAGATATTTGTTTATAATTATCACTACGCTATTTTTATTGTTAATTATCAAAAGCAGCATTTAATGAAAAGAAATCAGTAAAATTTAAATAATGAATTTGTTTTTTTCAATTTTACTTAGGCATTGCCAGAGGTCAAGAAGAAAATGTCAAACATAAAAAAATGGAAATATTTTTGTTTTTTTTCATTAATTTATAACTTTCTATTATTAATGCAGAAACCAACAAACTTCGATTGGCTTTAGCCCAATTAAAAACTATGAGTTTCGTGCAATTGCGCCTAAGGGCAAATGGGCAGAAAATTTTAATTATGCACTAACAAAAAGTCAAATAGGTCTTCTTCCTTCATAAACAAAAGTGCACATGCATTATAAATAAGGGATGCGATTTTTAGTAATGAAAATCTCAAAACAATTAATTAAATAGTGGGGAAAATGCCAAAATAGTGACGAATAGTGGCATAATTTTCAGCCAAAAAACTATATGCTTTTTTTCAAAATTTTATCTTCATGAATTTCTGAACCCTTGGCTTTTGCATTTTTGTCAAAATAATTTGAAAATTGATGAAATTTTTGAGTATTGCATATTCTCTGGTAGAGAAATATAGACCAATAAATGATACCATAAAAATTTTAATTTGACCTTTAAGCAATCTTATGATTTAATGTGTTCATTTTATTATCAATTTGCGTGTTTAAGAAACCAAATAGGACCAACTAAATAAAAACAAATAATTATTATGTTTTATTTTTAATTTTTATTTTCCATTTAATTAATTTTCTGTTGCATTCACAAGCACAAATAGGTAAATCACCTGTTTATAATTATTTTTTTCCATAAAAAGAATTCTTTAACACAATATTTTTCACACACCAAAATACTTGCGTAAATTTGCTTTCATTAAAAAGAAAAAGAAAAAAAAATTAATTTAAAAAATATTTAATTAAATTTAAAAAATATATTTTTTTTAGTAAAGACAAAAAGTATTATTTCTAATGTTTTTGGATATTTTCCTCTTTTGCGTCGAGCTGGTCCTTCATCCGGTGTCAATGTTTATTTCAATTTGCAATTTCGTTTTGGTCCTTCGCACCGCATTGCTTCACACCAATTTGAAGTGGATTTTGCTTGCCCAAAGTGTTTGCATTTGCATGGTAATTTAATTCAAAAATTATGAAAAATTTTACCCAGAAAAGTTTTTTTTGTGTGTTGTGTACCAGTTTGAAAATTCTAATGCTGGTTCTACGAACATTTTTGTTAATTTAAGAAAACAATTTTTCCATTGAGAAAAATAATCAAACGAAGAAAATTTTGAAAATATTCAAATTGGGCCTCTCACTTGAAGATTTGAAAGTATCCTTGAATTCAAGATGTCCTTGAAAATGAGCATCGAAAGAAATAACTCAAAAATTTTAATTTTTGACCTTTTATACCAAATTTTATTAACTTATTGCATTATTGGTGCAAAATCTGGTACTAAATTCCACAAAAACTCCCAATTTTTTAAAACTTGATTCAAAAAGACACCTAAAAAGCGTTAAAAATGCAAATAAAATATTGTTTTTTTTTATCTCCCACAGTCTGAACTGTGCCGTTTCACTGTTATTGTGTCCAAAATTCCGGTCCAAAACATTTACGCCAATCAAACACATTTTGGCACACAATTTGCATCAGTTTACATTTTCTCGAATATTTTTCGCTTCATGCTCAGCTATGTGCTGTTGGCTGAACGAACCATGGCAACGCTAATGTTTCGCCATTATTTTGAGCAGAATGTCGAATATTGGATGAATTTCTTATGCTTAATTGTCTTGGTAAGGAATAAATTTTATTATTTTTCAAAATTAATAATTTTGTTTACTTTACGCTTTAAAAATTGAAAAAAATTCTAATTCAAGATTTTTCAATATAAACTTTTCAAAATAAATACCATTTTTCTAATACTGTTTTCTAATACATTTAAATATTTTGTATTACTTTATAAAAAATTTTTTTAGTTGGCAATTTCTTATGGAGTTCAAGCCACCCAGAATTATTCACCTCATGAATTCAATCAAACGACCCTGTTTAGTGTTTGTGTATTAATTGTGCTGCAAAATGGAGCAATAATTGCAAGAATAGCTTTTTTAAAAATTTAAATTTTTGAATATTTAATTAACATTAATTATTTATTTGGAAATAGGTAATTAAATACCTTTCTTTAAGGTACTTTGGCTCATTTATACCTATAACAAAAATAAATATCGGAATGCTAATGTTGTGCTAACACTGAACCAGCGCTTTCAAGTAAAAGAAATGGCCCTAATTAATAATTAAGTGTCTAATTGCCTAATTAAATTAAGCTGTCGGAAAACATTCGCACACTGAAGCAACTTGCTCCAACATTTATTTTATATT